>VUQI01013441.1:2699-21923 GCA_015106735.1 Paratilapia polleni
TGTGTTTTTGTGTGTTTGTGTGTGTGTTTGTTTGGGGGGGGGGTGGGGGGGGGGGGGGGGGGGGGGGGGGGGGGGGTTGTGTGAATTTGAACATTTTGTTTGCTGTATGTGGCCATTTATTTATTTTTTATTTTCTCTGGAGCAGGATTTTTTTGAGGATTTGTGTTGAATGGAGGGATCAGATTACTGAAAGTTTTCTTTTTGTTTTCAGTTGGTTTCTTTTTCTTTGTTTTAGTATTCTTTCTTCTTTGGGCCCTAGCTGGCGGCTGGTCCACGTAGTCGACCACGTAGCCAGTACGCTGCTGTGGGTGCCGTAGGATGTCGAGCTCTCTCAGTGACATTTTTCCAAGTCTTCTGGTCAATGACACTGGTTCTAGCTTGCTCGAGATCAAATCGTTGGCCCTTCAAGTCGTCCTCGATCTGTTTGGTCCATGTTTACTTTGTTGCTTTTCGTTTGACGCACGAATGAGCAGGCCGTTGGCTCCACAGCAGTCGGTGCCGTAGACGACTTTTGCCCATTCTGCAGACGTGCCCAAACCATCGAAGCCGAAGTTGCTGTATTGGAACACCAACGGTTGGCTGCTGCTGACAACGGTCTTGAATGACTTTGTTCCGGATGCAACCGTGTATGGAAACCCCAAGGACAACACATCTGAAATACCTCAAGCTTATTGAGGTCTTGTTTCAGCAAGTTCCGGGTTTCGGAGCCGTAAAGGAGGATAGGCGGATCTTGTTTTAGTATTAATTAAGATATTAATGAAAACTAACTGCAATATATTTATATTTATTTATTCACTTTATGATTTCCTTCACTAATTTCCGCCCAGATATCAGACACATTTGATAACCTGGTCTGCTTTTGGCACTTTTGGCTCAATTACAACACTGACAAGTGCTGCCTCGGCCAGATGTGGCCTTTTTGTAGAAAAAACCTTTTTTTCTACAATTTTTGCCTATTTAGAAAAGCTTGGAAAAGCTTTTACTGAAAATACACCCATTCATTTTGGCATTACAGTTTTCTTTTAAAAGATCTCCCATTTGTGTCTTTCAAACAGGCAAAAGGTTTATAAAAACTGGTCGACATTAATCAAACACCACCCCTAACCCTAGATATCTCCAATGACTTGGTGGATGTTTGGAGGTTAAGACTCCTCAGATAAATCTTGTAAAAAGTACTTTATAATGTCCACATCACCCTGAAAGCCTCCATGGAGCCACTGACCAGATGTCAGTGATCTGACTGACCATTTCTCACAAACCGCCGTCCCAACGATTGACTCCATTCACACTCACCAACCCTGAAAAGAGCTCTCCATTCACTTCGGCTGCCATATGCCTGACGTCCTCCCTCTGACGGTTTGCTTGTCCCCTTCCTTTAAGGAGATATAATTAAGTGTTAGAGGAGCTTCAGAGATGACCTCTGCTGTCACCACCACGTATCAACAGCAGCAGCGGCGGCGGTGGTGGTCAGCAACGAGGATCATCTTTCTCGAGAAGGGACAGGTGACTGTGACTGTGAGGTCAGGGGTCAGGTTCTTCATCTGAGACGAGCGTCTGCTTCTCTTCCTGAAGGTTGGGGGCAATTATCAGGTGAAATTAAAAACTGTGAGCGAACGCAGAGGGGTAAGTCCGTGTTTGCTCAACTGAGGAGGGCGAGAAGATTGACAGGAACATGAGCTGCAGCGTGTGAGAGAAAGAGCTGGACTTAAAAGACTTCCCAGCCCTCCTGAGTATGTGTGTGATGTCCGAGGGGATGAGATTTACTCCTGCGACTCTTTCATCTCCCTCCTCTCTTTCAGAAAGCATGGCTGCAGTGTGTGTGTTCACAGCATGGGAAGAAAGAGCACTCCTGAGAAACTACAAACAGGAAGAGACACACATCCATCACGGCCAAACACATACTCACGCTCGCCACTGTAACAATGGCTGCTTCCTGGAGGCTCGGGTCACGGTGACGCTGCGAGTCGCCGGTGTTTGAGCACTCGAGAAGGAGCCAAGGTCTTACTTAACACCCAGCCGTCACTCAGGGGAGTTTTTCTTCAGAACTTCTTTCATATTCGTGCAGCCGTTTCCTCCTCGTCATCTTTCAGGGGAGGCTGCAGCTTGCTGCTTTGCTGCTTCTGAATGCAGCTTGACTCGGTTTAATCAGAGCAGAGATCTCTATCTGCTCATAGAGCCGGAACAGCTTCAGCTCTCAAAAGTGGATTTTCTGGCTGCTGTTCAGGAATCACCTCGTCAGGACCGACTTACCTTTGAGCAAACATGGACCTACCCCTCTTTGCCTGCGTTGATTAGCTTGATGTCTTTAACGCAGCAGCGAGCTGTCAGCTCTGTCTGAGGCCTTCTCAGCTTCTTGGTCGAGCTCACTTTGAGTGAAGAGAAGCTGCTCTGTCACCGTCACAAAGCTCACAATGACTCACATGAATAGATGAGTTTAACCCCTCGTTCTAAATGCTCCACACGGGTCATCCCATATAAACCCAACCCCCTCAGAACAATAACTGTGGTGTACCTAATGAAGCCATGCAATATTTTACCTTAATTTTTAATGCAATTATCTGACAAATATTATGGCTTGCTGTGCAGTACATGATCCTCCTCCTGCTCTGCTCGGATCCATGCAACCAACAGCCACTGTTTCAGCAGGAAAACTACTGATAGCTAAATGAAAGCAAAAATAAAAGTATTCAGAGCAGCAGCTCAGCAGATTTTACAGGAAGCGCTAAAAAACATCCCACAAATGTTAAAACTGAGTGTCAGCCACATGCCTGATCATCTACATCAGAATTCCCCGAAAGGTGAGATCTGCAGCTTCTTATTTCAGTTTGCTGAAGCGCAGTCATGACATCAGCCGTCTGTGACATCCTGCGGTTACAAACAGTCGATATGCAGCAGCTCTGAAGAAGTGTTCAACTCGCTGCTTGTTGGCTTTGCAGCTGATGGAGCAGCTGCTGTGATGGGCTGATGGTTCTACATGAAAAGATCAACCTAACCTGCAGTCCACAACGCTGTAAAACACGTTACAGAGGCAGTGAGTCATTTTCAGCTGAAAAGCCAGCTGTTCTCAGTAAATGAACAGTTTCCTCCTTTCCTGTGTGCACAAAAAGGGAGGCGACACACCTCAGATGACCCTCCACAGGAAAACAAGCTCCCATCATTTTTATTCATCTTATATTTGATCTGCTTGTTTTGTTTTGTTTTTTAACATTTAGTGAATTATTTTTATTCTGTTTTATTTTTTCTTTATTGAATGTTAGATATTTTACGTTGTAAAAGAGCCATTTTATTTTATTATATTCACCTTTTATTTAAATAAAATTAATAATAATTATTATTATTTTATTTATATTTTTTACTTACTTTTAATGTATTTTATTTAAATTAGAAATTACTGAGCTCCACATTATATTATATTCAGCTTTTTAAATAATGTATTTAGATTTTTAATTATTTTATTTTACATGGTTTTTTTCCATTTAATTCAGCTGCTTTCTTTGGTGTAATTTTTACCTTTCTGAGATTCTATAGGTATAATTATATGATTCTATTTCAGCCATTTTTTTTCAGTGCTTTGGCTGCTGTAACACAGGAGTTTACCAACTTCTGGGATAAATAAAGATATCTTATCTCATCACGGATTGTTGGTGTTTAAGGTGGCGAGACTGTATTTGTCTGTGGCGACTCTTGCAGTTAATAAAACCATCACATGGGCACGTTCAGCTCTTGTGTCTGTGATCCAGCTGCCTTTTTTTTTTGGATAGTTTTGGATCTCTGCACTCAGATGGTGAATTTTTAAACTTTGATTATTATCAGCTTTGAGCTTGATGACCTCCTGCTTTCTCTCTTTGTGGCCTCTTCCTGTGATTTAACAGGACTTCTCTCTGCTTGTGTAGATTTACGGCCTCCTTGTTCGGGGGTTAAATGTGGTTATAAAGAGCCTGCAGCTCTCCTCCCCCCTCGTGCTTTGGAGTTGGGTGACTGATGTCCTGATTAACTGGAGAGGGTGATTGATCCATCATATCCATCACCCGCCTGCCTCTGGCTCAGTATGGAGTCCTTTTGCGCCTTTGTGCAGAATTCAAACCTTTGTACCGCACACGTGTGCACTCCCCACTGAGGGGGTGACGAATCTAATTTAATCATCATCATCAGTTTGAATCTAATTCCTTTTGCATGTGTGTTTTAAGTGTTCGGAGGCAGCATATGTTCACTGTGAAGCCGTGCGTGTGTGTGATGTTGTGTTCAGGTGTCAAACACAGGCTAAGATGTCACCCGGCCTAAACAGACTCTCCCTCTTCCTGTGTTTCCCCCCTCATCCATCTCACTGACAGTGGTAGAAACAGTAGCCTCCCCGAGCGCTCCGGCCGGGCCTTCGGCGAGCAGCAGGAGGCCCCGCCTGCATGTATGGACGCCTTGTCTGCAGGAGAAAGCCTCTTCACAGCCGGGTTAACTTGTTGAGGACGTCCCACCATCTCTGGGTCGACCTCAGCGTGGACCTGAGTCCTAAACCCATTTGTCTGCTGGATAGTTTAACACCCATCTGTGGCCCCTTCACGGTTTCCACAGATGTAAAAGATACGCAGACAAATGATCCGACAAATGAAACCGGTGTGCTGCCAAAGGAATTATTTCACCTCTGCTTCTTTTGTTTTATCAAAATGTTTGGAATTAGTTTGACTGTTTACACCTTAAAGTGTCTTTTTAATACAGAGGAAGATGAGAGGAAAACCAGCTGTATGTAGATAAGGCAGGGGTCAGCACACCTGATGGAGCCAGTAAACTGAAGGGCCACTGAGGCTAATTAAACCAATCACAGCTACGAGTTCACCTGTAAGGCGAACGGGCTGAAGCAAACCTCACTAACAGATAGATATTTATGAGTAGCTGGTTTTTACGTTAAAGGAAGTGGTTACTAAAATAAAGTGGCTGTTCATAGTGCAGCAGGAAGGCGATGATCACGGTGCAGGACTTGGCACAGCGAGCATTTGTCGCCAACACAGCAGCAGTGGAGCTGCAGTTCATGGCGTGGAGCTGCAGCCTCCCTGATACAGTGAGCAGTAAAGAGGTGGAGCTGAGGCCGTGAAGGTGGAGGGAAAGAAACGTTTTTCTAGAGTTGACAGCAGCAGCGCTCGTTACTGTGATCTCAATCCAAACCTCCAATCAGAGACCTTTATCAAACGATCTGATCAACGAGCTTAAAGGTCTGAAAGAAAAGCATCTTCCAGCTGCTCCCGTCCACTAACGGTTTGTTTTACACAGAGACAACGTTACAGGATAAAAAACAAGTTTAAATAATGTCTGTGTGCATGCAGATAAACTGAGAGTTTAGTTTAAATTGGTCGTATTTGTTATAACCTTTGCTGCAGGCTGACAGCAGCCGTCCTCGCTCTTTCTAGCAGAGATACCTGCAGCATGCAGGCTGGAGTCTAAAGTACTCCAATACTTTTATTTTGAACCTTCAGTTGCTAATTATTTTGCTGAACGAGACGATTAATATAAATTATGCCAGATTCTCAGATGCCACCTGGGTCTCACTGTTATGCACAGGGTCTCCTTTAGCGGCAGTTCTTGACACACCGGCTGTGGTGATATTGGCCTCTGAGAGATAATGTTCCAGTTTTGGAGACCTAAAAGTCTGCATTAGGCTGGAGGGGTGGCGGCTGCCTGTAATCACACTACTTTTTTCTGTAATGCAGTGGTGTATTGGTAATTCAGTAATCACATTACAGTTACAAGTATGTCGTTACTTGCGTTACAAAGGTTCTCCAGTTATCTGCACGATGGACATCATCAGCAAATGCCTTTTTTTCCTGCTACAATCAGCTGATTTCATTTCCTGTGCAGTGAGGAGGAAAATCGTCACGCGGTTTACAAACTTTTGTGAAAATGCACTCTGTGGAACGAGTGGAACAGAGTCACTTTTTATTTTAACCCAAACCACAATCTTTTTAGTAGTTTTCAGTGCCCAAACCAAACCAGTGAGTGCAAACTTGTTCATACAGGGACACGAACTGCCTTCTTCTGGGTGATAAACCTGCAGCTTGTATCACTGAAGATCCGTCGCTGTTTAAATGAAGTCCGTTATCTCTCTGCGTCCAGATTGTTGCAGCTGGTGAATCAAATAACAGTTCATCAGTCAGGTGGTTCATGTCGTTTGCGAGCTTTGTTTTCACTCGCTGGTTAGGTTTAAGAAAAGCTTGAGTTTGGGTTAAAACACTTCACAACAGTAACACTACAAGCTGAAAACTGATGAGCTGGGAGCCAAAGGACTCCTCAGTAACGAGACCGGGCCGTGTTTAGTGGCATGTTTCAAAATGTTAGAGATGATCCATTGTGATTTCAAAGCACACTTTGGTATTAACCGCTGCCAATAGCAGATGATGAATGCGCTCATATTAGTCGTGCCTGTCTGCCATTGATTGATTGATTGTTTTGCTGGTTTTAAAGCGATCGCTTTGGCTTTACATTCATGAATTTGTAATTTTCTTTTGTGTGCTGGTGTGTTTGTGAAGATAAATAAGAAAATATAACAGTTACTGGGAGACATTCCCATGGAAGAAAGTTTTTTCAGGTATCTACAGCTTTTAACAAATTTATTAGACCACCTGTCAACAAAACAAGAAAGACCATCCAGCATCATGAAGTGCTTTAATGTGGACTCCTTCCTTTTTGGTGAGTTCTCCACATTTTACCATTTGAACAGGAGTGAGGAATTTCAAACTGAATCCAATACTGTTAATTTAGGACAGCTGTGGCATAAACCTTACACTGGGTGGTGGTCTAATAAATTTGTTAAGCACTGTATACACCTACATTTGGAGGAAAATGCTTAAAAAAAGATCAAAACATTTGATGTGACCCTTACTGAAACAAAGACATCAGCCTTAACTACCAGCTGGTAGGAGGACAGAACATATAAAAAGACCTGAGAGCAAACTTCTGTCAGGTTATGTTTGTCTTAACCTGTCCAAAGTGCCAGATGGGTGGAGACAGTGGAAAAACAATACAAGTGCCCTGCACTGAGACAATCACAGGAAAACAATTGAAAATCACTGGCCACACACACACACACACACACACACACACACATTTTTCTTCCCCAGTGCAAACCCCCACTCACGTGGGAATCCCAGCAGGTCAAAAAAACAGTAAGGACTAATTTGATAAAAGGTTTGAGCCCCTGCTGTGTTTGGGAGTCATGGGTGGAGAGGGAAAGTGGGTAATGAATTCCAGGCTCAGGAGGACAGGGACAAACGGAGAAACAGGGAAGAGTTAAAGGAGGGTGAACACTGAGAAAGTGTGTCGTCTTAGAAAAACATTTTTACTGTCAACATCACCAGCGTTAGAGAGAAACCAGGACGTCTAAGTACAATTCTGATTTAGGTTCATGGATACTTTAAAACTAAGGGGAATTAAATAAATTAAACTAAGTAATGAAAACGCCCCTGGCGAGGATGCAAATATTGTTAAATACTATAACAGATACTAGAATACAATAAAAAGTAAGTCCGGAAAACCATCAGGTAATGGTACAGTCCATTGTTTGCACCCCACGGGAGCTTCCAAAAGCTTCACCTGAACATTGCTTCCTGGTCCTATCACTGCTTCCCAGTCCACTCCGTGGGCAGATCTGATCAAACCCAGCCGGAGCTTCTGGGTCACTTTTCAGACCAGGAAGCTCCGTCCTTGCTCCTTCTCAACCGGTAGCATCCAGCAGACTCTGTATCGGAGCAGTGATGGCAGCGC
The DNA here is from genome assembly GCA_015106735.1 of Paratilapia polleni. Classification (NCBI taxonomy): domain Eukaryota; kingdom Metazoa; phylum Chordata; class Actinopteri; order Cichliformes; family Cichlidae; genus Paratilapia; species Paratilapia polleni. The sequence continues at coordinate 10,446 of VUQI01013441.1, forward strand.
AGCTCCTAAACTGGTGTTTTACCTCATGCTTTTTTTCCCCTCTCGACTGGTGTTCTTTGCAGGCCTTAAACACCTGATCCCACCTGTATCTCCTTATTTCAGCCACTAATTGGCTCCCAGCCATCATTCTCATTACTCGTTCAGGTTAACTGTCCAACAAACAATTATACAGTCTAAAACTAGTGGTAAGTAATCCACACCAATTTAAATTTAAAACACCAAAAACAATTAAAAAGAAATGGTGTAAAATATTTAAAACACTGAGAGCAACAAAAAAACATACAAATATTCTGCCGTGTGCACAGTGAAGCCTTTGTTCAGAGAGATCTCCTGATTATCGTATCAGTAGCAGATAGCTAAAGTGTTTTCATTTTCAGAGTCTGAGATCAGCAGGCTGACAGCAGCAGAGCCAGAGGGCTGCAAACCTAAGGACATGAAAGACAATCTATTCATTTATCCAGACAATAGGGCCACACGGGCCCCCGCCCTGATTCACATTCAATATGGAGCTCGCTGCTCCTGCACGAGGTGGCCTCTGCTGTCAGACTCTCTGGTGAAACACTCGCTCCCTCTCCAGGGCGCAACTAAACTCAAACCCTTCGCCTCTGAAGACAAACCTCTGAACCCTGCAGGCTTACATGTGGCCCATCCTGCTCCTGAGGAAAAGGACAGGAAAGCGAAGCTCTGTAAAAGTGGTGCTCTGGAGAGCTGTTAGCCAAAGATGCTGATGTTCAGGACAGTAAATTAATTCAGGTGTTTGCCAAACTTCAAAGACATCCATGTGCGCTCTTGTAAAAAAGCCCTGAGGGACAGGTGCGTTGGAAAACTCGCTCTCAGGGCCAATAAAAACGCTCCTGCATGCTCTGACACTAACATTTAACTTGATGTTTTTCCTCCTGAGGTCTACACACAACTTTTTCCTCCAGAGCCTAAAAAGCTGTCCTTTAGGAGATATCAACTGAAATGAAATAGTGGACCTTCTGCTCAGTTCCAGCTCCACATTTTGATTCTTGGACTCTACTAGAGTAGCTTTGCATGATTCACAGTTCAAAATTATGTTAAACTGAGCCGTTAGTTCATCCTTTGTCTGAAACAAGTTGCTCTATCTACCTTCCCCCTACCATTTTTTTTCTGTTTAGAGCAGTCTGCAGCCTGAGCTTTTGGCTCACAGATTACTTATACGTGCACCGACCTCATTATTTTAAAATTTGTCCGTGTTTAATATGAACATCCAGTACTGGAACAGGATATGACACAAGATAACGAAAAGAAGAATACGTCCAGATTTCATCCTGGTCGCAGAACCCTTTTTACCCACCAGGCCTGCTCTTGGTTAGCCACAGTGGACAGTTTCTAGGTGCACCCAAGGGGCAGAGGGTGGTGGGTTCGCTGGTCTCAGGATCCCATCCCTGCTTTTTGCAGATGACATGGTTCTGTTGGCGTCATCGAGCGATGAGCTCGCACTGGGGCCGATGAGAATCAGCACCTCCAAGTCTGAGGCCACCCTTCTCAGCTGGAAAAGGGTGGAGTGCCCACTCCGAGTTTGGAAGGAGTTGTTGCCTTAAGTGGAGGAGTTCAAGTAACTCTGGGTCTTGATTGCAGGGGAGCGACAGACCAGTTAGTACCAGTCTGTTGTGGTGAAGAGAGAGCTGAGCAATGAAAGCAATGCCGTCGATTTACCGGTCAGTCTACGTTTCTGCCCTCACCTGTGCCCAAGAGCTGTGGATACTGAGCGAAAGAACAAGGTTACATATACAAGTGGATGTAATGAGCTTCCTCTGTGGCATGGGTGGGCTCTCCCTTAGGGATAGGGTGCAGAGATCAGTCATTCGGGAGGAGCTCAGAGTAGAATCACTACTCCTCTACATCAAAATGAGCCAGCTGAGGTGGTTCAGTACCTCATGAGGATGCCTCCTGGACGCCTCCTAGGTAAGGTGTTTCAGGCACGTCCAAACCCAGGATACGCTGTCTCTCGGCTGGCTCAGGAGCGTCTCCTCCCAGAAGAGCTGGAGGAGGTGGCTGGAAAAAGGGAGGTCTGGGCAGGTTTGCTTAGACTGCTGCTCCCGGACCAGATAAGTGGTAGAAAATGGATGAATGGATAACATCTGTTTCTGCTCTGCTACATGTTATGAAAATGATGGAAGTCTGATAAGGTCTTTAAAACAGTCTGAGAAGATTTTTCAGGCATGTGAGTCTAAAATCTGAGTCCTGACACACTTCCTGCAAGTCAAGTCTTCAGAGATCTAAAGGCAGTGACTAATCAATTATTGTGCCTATCACACCCTTTTTCTCACAAACTCCCACTTGGCACTCATCATTCCTTCCCCTCGCCTCCCTCAGACGTCCCCTGACTCATTTAGTACCCTCTTGGTGCTGGAATTTGATTAGTCAGCGTTCCCCGAAGACCTCACAGCCACATCGAGTCGCTCCTTTGGGCCTTTTCTTTCTGCTGTGACTGACAGCTGTATGGAGCAGGATGAGCCGCGTGACAACGGCTCTTTAAGAGCCTGATAGGGGCACGCCCAGCGGCCTCGTGACACCCGATGAAATGTGAACGAGGCTGAGGTTTTTAGCGCTGTCACACCAAATCAATGATTCCCAATCATCCAGCTAAACACTACAGGGGTCATTCAACCTGTGATTTTCTTAAATAAAAATACAAAATGATCCACGTTTCTATGATTTCATCTGAAGGAGGGTTTGTTAAAGCATCAGAAAAACACAGTGGCTCATCTCAGGATATCGTGCTCTAATAATTTTGACCTCTTCCAGGGGTGTGACAGAGTGGAAAGGACATTTTCAGCTCTATAAATAAGTTTTATGAATGCAGAGTTATTGTAACGGTGATATTTTCTAAGTTTAGTGTATTTGCACTAAATCAGAGGAACTACTTAGAATAAAATTAATTTTAGAGGTAGGCAGTTTATATGGGATTTAAATGTCACTGAATGCAAGAGAAGCAACCCACACACTGTGCATAGACAGAGGTATACAAGCTCACTGACAGCCCTGCAATTATCGTGCCTCTGCACAGGCGTAATGTTGAAAAATGCCGACGTTCTCTGCAGCAAATATGGCCATTTATCAATTTAAGACTTAATCAAATATACACTAACTACATGCCCTTGATCAAAAATGCACATTTGGCCCCTTTCGTTGAACACTCTTGGCAAACACAAACTGTAAGTTATCTAATTAGCTGGCTGAGAGTCTCTAGGCGCTCTGAATGCCAGGCAGTGCTGCTGTAAATACACTTTCACCATCTGGAGTGTGTGACTGTCGTCTCTCTGTTTCCTCTGTGACCCGAGGTAGCCTCCTGATAGGTGGCACCAGCATGCCAGGCATTGGACAGCTGTCTCTGTCTTTCATTTCCCTCCAGTGCCATCCTTTACAATCAGCAAGTCATCACAAAGTTCTTCTACCTCCAGCAGAGAACAAAACCACACTTCTGCTACCTTTGCTGCTGACTTTGTGCGTTCAGAGCTGTTTTCCTCCATCAGTATCCATGTTGCGTGGCCTAATATGTGACCTGTCGCTGACCCTTCAACCACTTTCATGTCCCAGGTTAGCTGCTCGGCCTCTGAGGAATGTCTACTGCCCACAGCCTCCAGCAGACAGAGCCCTATCTGCCCCAACCCGTGGAGTTAACAAGCTCTCTCTCATTAACACTTTGAGGGCGCTGCCTGATAATACTGGCTGCTGTAAACCTGTTCACGACGCCCCTGCAGGTGTGTTCTCCCACCCAGTGCAAAAAGAGAAAAAGGCAATAAGATTTTTGATAATGCAGTCAGCATCTATGTGGAACAACCTCCTGCCTCAGCGTGTTGCCCTGAAAAATGCCTCAGAGTGAACATTTCCACAGATCACAGCAGTTTTCTGCAGCACATTCACATTTACTGCTGTCACAGTCAGACTGCAGCTGTAACGTGTGCTGCAGAAACTCACAAGAAAATAAAAAACTGTTAACAAGGAGGCGTGTGGAAGCTCTGTTTTTGCTGTTTGTTTCACTTTCACTCGCTGTTGGTTTGGGTTTAGGAACCAAAACCAGTTAGTTTTAGGAAAAAGGTCACCGTGTGGGTTAACAAATGCCCGTTCACAATCCCTGCACACTGAATAACAGTGCTCAAAGGTACTCCTGTATTAAAATGTGACACCAATTTGTCCTGATCGAACCCACCTGAGGACAAAACGAGCTTGATAAAAAAACTTATATTTGAACTTTATTCAACGCAAAAAATGAAAATGATGTCCTCTTATAGCATTGAAAATATCTGTGGACAGGTATGAGATTAATAATATGCTGGGCAAAATAATAATTTAAATAAAGGTAACAACATACTAAGCAATTTTTGGGGCAGTCAGCTGTTATCCAGAAAATGAGAAAAACGGAATCTTTTACACCTAGCTGCATAATCACCATGTTAGCAGAGTGAGAAAAAAAGTATGTTTTTTAGTTGAAATTTAGCCTAAATTAGCCAAAAAGGTGATCTCAGAAGTCACATTCACACTAAAGCTATTGATGCTAATTAACAAAAAGCTAGTTTAAACTACACTTGGTGAACTAAGTAAAGGTCAACTGCTGTTTTACATGTATATTAATAGGTTAGGTCCAAATAATAGCTTTCACAATGCTATAATAATGCTATGCTAGCCATTTCTGGGGTGGCTGCTTGTTAGCCAGAAACTAAAAATATAAATCTTTTACATCTAGTTACTAGAGCGAGGAAAATATCTGGTGTTTCAAGTGTGGTCTAATATAGCCAAAGGCTAACTGTGACCAAAGTCATAATTATACACTGAGGCTAATTAGCAAAAAAGCTAGTTTAAACAACACTGGCTAAAAGTTAAGCTAGTTTAAAGTTAACTAACTAAAAGTTAACAGCTTTTTTTTGGGACAGATATGTGACACGCTGATTGTTTTTGACTACATAAAAATTCTTGCACTAGCTGCTTTTTGGCTAACACTACATGATACTAGCCAAAAAATGGCTAATGCACAATCAGCCTGAAGAATTCAAACAAAATGGCCGTTCAGTTGGCGATGGTCTATTAGTCCTGCAAGTAGCAGCTAACATTACATTAGTCCCAATAAACTCCAAAAATATTAGCTAAATGAGAACTTTGGCTCTGCTATGATTTGCTGTTAAGCTAATATGAACATTGTCGTTGTGATTTTTGTAACTAAGTGCAGAGCTCTGGTTAGACAAAGACAACCTTATTATTAAATAACTGGTCGTCATTACTGCCACTTAAATTTAGCTTAACTTAACAAAACTTACTTGTCATCAAAATCATATTTACACTGACGCTATTGAGGCTCATTAGCAAAATGGTTGTTTATTACACTGGCTAAGAGTTATAAATTAACTTACTGAAAGTTAACTGTTTTTTCATGACAGGTATGTGATATGATCATTGTTTTGTAGACTTGGTGGCTAACACACAGTCAGAAGGCTATGGCCTGCTGCTCACGTGACTAATGTTTGTGATCTGAAAGTAGTATTGCATTAGTCCTGATAAACTAATTAATTATTAGCTAAGTTATAACTTTGGCTATTGTTTGATTTGTTATGAAACTTATATATGTGATGTGTTGAACATTTTCATTTTTTCATATTTGTGACTGATTTTAAAGCCTCGATAAAGCAAAGAAAAGCTCATTGACTAAGCTAAATACCTGCTGTCACGTTCACACAGTCCAGTTCTGTGAAATGCTAAAATTTTTAGCAAAGCCTAATTAGCAATGCAGTGGAGATGTCACACACTTTCCACATCATTTTATTAGCATTACGAATCATTAGGAACATGCACTGTCGTCACACCCCACAGCTACGAAGCCCCTGCAGTTGGACAGAGCCATCTGGCCACGGGTTCATACATATTCAAAGAGGAAGAGAACCTGACATAACACCCCGCTGCCTTATCCACCCTCACTGAACCATAACATGTCGTCTGATATATTTAGATCACCTTTTGCTAATCACTGGGGAATCAAGTTCTGTGTTTGCGAGTTTTCTGTTTCAGGCAACTGATTGTGTCCGATGGTGATTTCTGACCACCAAGGAGGGTCACCGGAGACCCTGGTCCTGTCTCTGCAGGGGTCATACTACCATCTGCTGCTGTCACACTTTCAGTGGATGGAAGTCTCTCAGCTGAGTTTCACTCTTCCTCATGAGGAAGAGGATCTAAATATACCATGTTCTGCCACAACAGGAGGCGGTGGTGATTTAGGCTGTGAGGTGTTACAGATCCAGCACCCTGGTGAACATGAATAATCCCTCAACCAGCTGGCACTGCCCACCCAGCATGTTTCCTTCATACCTCCTCTACCAGCCTTTTAGCAGTACACTAAGGAAAATAAAGGTACTAACTGGAACCTTCTACACACAGGTACCATGGAAGAACTATTTTTAGTTCCATAAAGAAACTTTCTTCTTCAAAGAACCCTCAAAGGTGCCTCAAAGAACCATAAGAATATATTTTTTAGGCATTCATTTCAAGAAAATTCTGTCCAAAACCAGCTGGTTCAGTAAATAATCTCTTTAAAATGTTCTTTAAGCATTTTAAATCACATTATCATAGGTATACTCATAAAAAGGTTCTATCTAGAACTAAACTTTGGCATCACTTTTAAGTGATACCATAAAAGAACCAATTTTACTTCCACACAGAACCTTTTTGTAAAAGTCCTTTAAAGAACCACTTGCAGAAATGATTCTTCAAAAAACCTTCTAAGGTTGCCCAAAGAACTATTTTTAGAGATTCTGCTTCTAAGAACTCTAGCAAAAGTAGGTTCTTTAAGGAACCATGTTCAGGAATGTTCTATGTGTAACCAGTAAAGTAAAAGGTTCTTTAGCAGTGTTCAGAATAAACTGTTCTTTAAGTATTTAAAATTAAATTCAAAAACATGTTATTTAGAGAACCATTTTAGGTAGGTTCTATGTGGAACCAACTAGCTCAATAAAGAACCTCTCTGAATAGGTAACATTTGAGAATAAATAATTCAAAATCAAGCATTTCAAAACAGATTATCACAGGTATTCTCAGAAAAATAAAGGTGCTCACTGGAACCAAAAGTGGTTCTTTGGAGTCATACCACAGAGCTCCACAAAAAAACCTTTTCGCAAGAGGTCCTTTAAACAGTAATTTGCTGAAATGTTTTTAAGAATCCCCTAAAATGGTGTTCCAAATAAATCTAATAAAAATATGTTCTTTAAGGAACCATTTTCTGGAAGTGCCAAAAAACTGCAGTTCCTCTAACGTCCACTTGACGACATACAACATTACAGCAGAAACAAGCATGTTTACAGCCTGAGATTGCAAACCAATGGCAGTGGTTTTGTCCATCTTTTATATACAGACTATGGCTCACCAACCCCCCACCTGTAATCGTGACGGTAATGGATTAAAGAAGCCACATAAAGTCTAGTAATAAAAAGACTAAAGCTAAAATAAATGTAGTAATTTTATCCAGTCACCTCAGAGTTGTACGTTTGAAAAGACAATGCTGCCGTTTCCCCACAAATCTCCACTTAATGATCAATAATAACAAATTTGCCAAGTGCAAACCTATCTGTCAGATTGAGTTGCTCCCTGTGTTTACTGCTATGATGGGCTGTCAACTTCAGGAAAGGCAGAGACAGATAGCTGTAATTATCCTGCAAAGTCACTACTGGAACCAGACAAGAGATTTACAGAAGGAAACCCCACATGAAGCCTGAATCTGGCTCCCACATCTGAAGCAGCGTTACACAAAGATGCCTCTACATTAAGTCACTTTATTGATTTCCTCTGTGGAATATTTTTTCCTGCAGGATCATCAACTCTCTGACTTTGGGCTGCACTGAGAGATGGAGGGAGAAAAGAGATGAAGAAAGAGGGGAGGGGGAAGCAGAAACTGAAGGTGAAAGATTAAGAGACAAAGAAGAAACTGTGAGGAAGAGTCACAGGGTGACGGATGATGCAAGAAGGAGGGATTTGGGGGTAAGGAGGACGAGCAGAGGAGGAGCTGATCGATAGAGAGAGGGATCAATCTGCTGTCCAGAGAGGAAGACTGATCAGGATAAAGGGAGCATTCATCATCAGTACAGGTACAGACACACACACATGACTTGAGAGGCTTGTTTTAACACAACCCTCAGCCCTCCTGAAGCTTCATCAGCAGCTGCAAGTTTCCTCCTGTAAACTCCTGTTTTCACGACCCGACAGCGACCTCACAAACAATTAACCTGCCAAATGTACAAGAAAAACCCCCAGTCACACCAGCCCTGCATGTTTGACCTCTCTAAACACACACACACACACACAGGGTGATATGGTGTGACGCGTCCCTGTCCTCTGTCACAACACGGGACACTCCTGAGATAACATTTAACAGAGCAGCTCCTCCTCCTCCTCAGCAAATCACAGCGTTTTTCTTCCAGGTGGGTGGCCACCAACTCAGGCTCATGCACTTTAATGCCTTTGAGTTGATGTTTGTACTTACACATCCGATGAGCCAGTTACTGTAGTCTTTTTTTGGTTTGCAGTTCCTCTAACGTCCACTTGAGGCTCCAGCAGTGAGTCAGTCCCCACAGACTCCCATGTTAAAATGTCCAACTTTACAGCAGAAATAAACATGTTTACAGCCTGATACAAAAAACTGTTTCATAACATCTGTACGAGGGTGAATTTATTTATAACTCTCCTGTTTAAACTGCATTAAGGCTTAAAGTTTGTATTATTAGGGACGTGGCCTCTTTGATTCAGGAGAGGAACCAGATCGTTTAATGAAAAGTACGTTTCTTTTTTCTTACGAAAAATCACAATTTTCTTTCCTTGGAAGGTTTTGTTTTCTTTCATAAATTTCTGACTTTAATCTTTAATTTTCTTCTCTGAATATTACCATCACAGTTAAAGGTTTATTTTTTGTTCTTTACCTTCAATAGCCATAATACACCACTGAGAAAATAACTTATTTCAGTCAAGGAGCCAAATCACAATTTTTCTCACAAGTTTTCAAGTTTTTTTTCTCACAAACTCCAGAGTTTTTTTCTTGTGAATGTGTGAGTTTTTTCTTATAAATTTTTAGTTTTGTTGCATTTTTGTAATTTTGTTGTTCTCATAAAGTTATGAGGTCTTTTTTTTCTTGTAAATTTGTGAATTTCTTTTTTCTCACAAATGTACAACTTTATTCTTAAAATTTTAGAGATTTTTTTTCTCAGATTTTTACCCCTCTACCCTGTCCCCTTAATTAATTAATCAATTAAATAATGAATTTTACCTTGATATGCCGTCACAGATTTGACAGGTGATCCCACTGTGTCTCTGTGATCGTGAATCTCCTCATTCATAACGTCTTTAGAATAACTGCTGAAGGATTTTGTGTAAACCTTGTGAGGCTGTGAGGAAACTTTTTTCAGACATGAGACCAGCACACTGATTTAATAAAAAGCACATCTAAAAGGGGGTTTAAGGTTATGTTTTTTACCTGAGCACTGAAGTTAAACTGAGGTTTTACTCACTGCTCTGTTTAACATTCCCTGTGAAGGATTTCCAAACAGTGTCGACTGTTTCTGCCAACTTTCCTCTTCAGAGCAGTTTTTATTGTGCTGCAGATCAGTTAAAACGAGGCTCTGCAAACTTCTCACAGTGAAGCTCGGTGGTGATTTCAGAGGATGAAGCCTCTGGCCATGTTTGGCAGCTCCTGCGTGTTCGTGTTTATCACCGTGTGACGCCATTTCCTCCCCGTGGTCTCGGCCGACGGCTAATTATAGCAGCTGTATCCGATCTCACCTTTGATTGTCAACACGTAACAAAACTCTGCAGCCTCGTGTGTTTTAAACTAAATGGCTTACAGCTTTGTAGTTTCTCTAGATTTCATCATTAACAGCTCTCCAACAACTTTCTCCAGATGTTGCTGCTGCACCTTGAAATAAAAATTATTTTAGTTTACTGCTGATTCTTTCTGGGTGATGCAAGTTTGTTCCTGTATTTTTTTTCCCTTTAAATACCAGCTGTAAGAAAACAAAAATAAAGTTTTTCCCACCACTGATACTATTTAAAGATGCTGTTTGAAGGTTTTGGCACAGTGCCTTCTTAAAGTGTGTTTAAGGGGCTGTTTTTACTTGTCTGGATGAAACGAGATTTAAATGCTTCATATTCTGGAAAATAAATATAGGAGAACCGTATTGGACAGCAGATTTATTTGATTGTTTGTTTTATTAAAACGACTTTATTATTTTTTCTGTCGTGTTATTAACAAAAATACAGCCCAGGTAAATTCAGATTATTATTCCAGCACCACAAACAACTATTTTCTCTAACAATAAATAAAATGTGTTTTTATCTAAAATGTAATAAATGATCAAGTAAACATCAAACATGCTGATGATTACTGTTAACTCATTTATGAATCGAGCTGTCATAATGAAGTAAAATCGTTTTAAGAAATGAAATAAATGTAAATTTGTTTTTTCATGTAAATGTGTGAGTTTTGCTTCTCATAAATTTGTGTTTTTCTCATATATTTGCAAGTGAAATTTGTGACTTCCACTGTGGGGGTTTCGGGGGGACCCAACAACTGTCTTTGGCCCAGGGGCCCCTCAGAAGTTTAATCCGGCCCTGTTTAGAGTAACAGTTAATCAGTACAGTGCTGCAAACTCTGCACTGAGGTACAGTGACTCACACTAAGCTGTGCTGAGCAAGGTCCTGAAACTTTCCCGAGGTGTAAAGGGGAGGAGAAGTCCCAGCCCTGCTGACACTGGAGGTCATGATAGTGCTGAACAGTTGGCAGATTTATTCAGTTTTATCTTCATGTTGTCACTCCAACTCCACGGGGTTCCTCGCCTTTGGAAGGAGTCCATCATTATTCCTGTGCCAAGAAAACAAAGGTCCAAAGTCACTTAAAGTCTGCAGGCCTGTGATACTTTCATCTCTGATTAGGAAAAGATCTCAGAAGATTGTTAGGGATGGCAAATTTGAACCCTGATTTTTACAGGTCAGGTCAGAAAGGTGTGGAGCAGATTATTACATCTGAAGGGTGCAAAGATTTTAGTATGACTAGTTCTAACTGATTTCTCCACAGCTTTTGGTTTTATCTATTTATAACTTTCACTAGTTTGCTGGTGACCTACTTACATCTGCACTGGGAGTTGGGTATGAAGGATGACGGTGACCTGCCCACTCACCGTCATCTTTCAAGCCCAACTCCCCCTCTGAAGCCAAAAACTGCAGTTCTTCTAATGTCCACTAGAGGACTACAGGAAAATAAAGGTGGTAACTGGAGCCTTCTTCAAAGAACCTACAAAGGTGCCTCGAAGAAACATCACAAATAGGTTCTCGGAGGCACTGTGCATGGTGCCGTTTTGTAGCGTTTTTAATGCAATTATCTGACCAATAATATGGCTGCTGTGCGGTTAATTGTACTAACAGACCATCCAAGAAGTCTGAGCTCCAGTTTTGGTGCACAGTGAAATTCTAGGATAAGCAAACAAATAA
>VUQI01013445.1:1975-16007 GCA_015106735.1 Paratilapia polleni
AACAATGGGAAAGTGCCAAAAACTGCATTTACTACAGTTGCCACTCACGGCTGGCTCCAAGAGTGAGACAATCCCCACAGACTCATATGTCAAAATGTCCAACTTTACATCATTAAAATGCATGTTTACATTGTGGTACAAAGACGCTTTGGGCCTCTGTGGATAGTTTCCCTCTGTACAACAACTGAACTTTAAGGAAGGTGGATTTTTTTATAACTCATCTATTTGGATACTGGAGTCGATTGAGAGGTTTTCCCAACACAAGTAGGTGGAGCCCATTGTTGCCTGCTAGGCTTCATCTCTGCTAATTGGAGACCTCTGTGTGTGTGTGTGTGCTGTTGGTGCCTTTTGGATCATTTTTAATGGATTATCTGACTAATATTATGGCTTACTGTGAACTTTGTGCTTCAGTTCAACTAATAAGTTAACCCATACAGTTTAAGGATGCAGCCTGAAACCAAGCTAGCGTTAGGTGATAACTTAGCACTCCACCATTTCATCCAACTATGTTAAGGTCTGACTCCAAAAATAAACAACAACAACAAAAAAAACCCCAGCATAGCAGCAGACAAAGCACTAAAGTTGAAGCTTCAAAATGTGGAGTCCAGAAACAATAGGTAACATCATAGCTACATCTTTTATCTAGATCCGCAATACCAACTGTTGATGAGCTGAGAAAAAAAAAAACAACACAAAAAAAACCTAGCTTTGCGACCAGCTAATTTAAAATAATACAAGAAGGGCTTTTAATGGTTTATTAGGCTGAGAATTGGAAGATTTTCCTTAATCATCACCTTCAAATGCAACAAATACAACACTTCACCCTGTCTGAGTAAAGTTTGATAAAAGCTATTTAAATAAATTACTGAATATTAAAAAAACAATTACTATTAGCAAGGCATCTCTAACAGGTCCGGGGCTAGAGCCACAGAAAGTGCAAGAAAGTCATGTTCCCTTAAAAAGCAGTATGGGTTATGAGCTTCACTGACCTTCTGGTATCCCAAAGTTTGACCAGGTTGTCAAGGGAACCAGAGACCAGCTGGTGCTCGTGTGACGGTGCCCACTTGACAGTGGTGACCCACCCGGTGTGGGAGGTCAGAGACAGCAGAACCAGAGACCCGTCTGAAAAGAGAGGAAATGTAAATAGCCATGAAGAGGAAAGGCAAACAAAGAATGGACAGTCAAACGACAGCACAGGCAGACACATTTTTACATTAAGATGCCTGTGGCATTTAGAACAGTCGTACCTTTAGTGCGAGGGTCCCACAGTCTGATGTGTCTGTCAGTGCTGCCTGAGGCCAGCCGTCGACACAAAGGTGAGTAGGAAATACAGTTAAACACTTTACTGCCAGTCTGTGAAAAGAAAAACAGTGAAATTGTCAAATACTGAAAAATTGTCAGCACAATTTAGTAAAGCCCAATGTAATGTTTGCTCTGTTGAACCAACATTTCAAACCAATCTAAGTGAACGATAACAAAAGACAAATTAACGGTTGATAAATGTGCTTTAAAATGATTTGAGCTATTAATTGAGTCTTGAATTAGTCTGCTAACGAATGTCCATCCATGTGTTGATTCATCTTAGAGCTGGGTGAATATTTCTGGCTACATATTGCAATTCACAATATGCACATATTCTTTCATAATCATAAGTCATTTCTATTGGAATGACTAAACTTGTAGACAATATTAAACAGTTTTATTCAAACCAGTTAACTGCATGCATAGCCTTCAACAGATGTCAAATGATAATAAACACTGGCATGATGCACTTCCCCTACTCTACTACTCTTTGTGCTCACATATACTGTATTTTAATGCAGCTGAATTCCTGATAAAGCTGTTCTCATTTGCATATTTTTTTTTGTTTTTGTTGACAAAAAAGAAAAAAGAAAAATAGTGACTGAAAAGCAGCTAATTAAGAGTGCATGTCACCAGCAGTCACTTCCAGTGATCCTGTAACCACAGCACTGTCTGCCAAAATCACCATACACATAAATTAAAGACAATGGCTTTGCTGTCATTTCAGCTATATTTACATGTTAAATGATCACTCAGAAAGTTAGAAGCGACAGAGCGTTTTTCCTTATGATTGTTTATGTCAGATGTTATGTCATGAACTCGTTTAGCTATTCCTTGTCATCTTTGCCACTCAGCAGAAGCAGAATGGGGTCTGCCTGCGGCAGGAAAGCAAGACTTTATGCTCTTGGAGTGGTACTGGCAGTTCTCTTCTACATATAGTGGGTAAGGGATTTGACCAAAAAGCTGCCATACCAAAATGCTTTCCTTGAATAAAGATAAATGAAATGTGTGAGTGAGTCTAAAGGAGGTGCAGTAAAGAAAAACTATGTGGCAATTTGTACCTGATGCTTGCATTATAGTCCTTTACTACATCCCACGTAGAACAAACAGTGATACATCAAATTGATTCAATATAACACCTGCCCCTAATTAATCTATTATTCAACTAATTTTTGAAGAGCTATAGTTCTTAGATTTATTTAGATCTGAAGAGTACTTCAGATATCCTGAAGTTACAGTCAGTATGATTAAGTCTTAGCACTGAACACCAGAGCAACAGTCTAGATCTAACAGTATATAATATGGCTAGACTAATATAGTGGTATTATAAGGCAGAACTGAGCCACAGGAGACTGCTCTTCCATCTCTAAATAAGGAATTATATCCCTAATGTGTAGTGCATTTCACTTGTTTGATTTCCTCTAATACAGGCATTTTACATCATTCTCAGACTGAAGAAACTAAGTGAAACTGTGGCCATCATTCCTTTTAATATTCATATCTGTACTTCTCCTGCTGTGACATGGCAAACAGAATAACAGAATCTCACCAATGTAGACTTCATCCCTCCAGTCTCAACATCCCACATGCGTATGGTGTGGTCCCAGGACGAGCTGCAAACTTCCTCACTGTCACACCACAGGACAGATGACACTGCCTCACTGTGTCCAGACAACGTCATCAAGGGAGTCTGTGTCAGAGCGAGGAAAAAAAAATAAACTGATTTTGCTATGAGTTACAGTAATTATTCTCAGGTCAGTCATACTCTGGTTCTGCACTCACCCTGGTCAGGCCAAGCTGCTGAGTCTTCTGTTTCTTCCTCGGTCTATCAGCAGGCTCCTCAATCTCATCCTGCTCGTCTGTGGGCACTGACAGCACAGGAAATATAGTATGAAGCAGCCTCACAACAATTACTTTTGTGTTCAATAAAGAGTCCTTGAATCATTCGGGACTCATACCTGCTGACCAGATCTTCAACATTTTGTCCCAGGAGCCACTGCAGAACTAAAAGGGAGTAACACAAACATCCTGAGTCACAAATCAAAGCCCTTTTTGTTGTCCTTCTATTTTTTTCTACACTCTCCAACTTTACCTTTGTTCCAGTGGGGTCTGCAGAAATGGTGTCAACACTCCCTGTATGTCCCCGACAGCAGTGTCTGGCTTTCACCTTGTTCCTCTCTGAGTTCCACTCCCATAGCAGCACAGTTTGGTCCAGAGAGGCCGTCAGAAACAGAGAGGTCAGACCCTCTATACAGAAAATATCCACAGATAGGATTTAATAAAGGCTTTGACTATTAACATAGGAGCAGATGTCTGTCATTCTGTCTGGCTCACCTCTTTTGACCCAGGCTACTTCTTTGACCACATCTGTGTGTCCAGCCACCGTCATTACAGCCTTGCCCTCAACAGACCAAATCCTGGCAGTCTTGTCGTATGACCCTGTTAGGATCCTGTGGGGAAAAAAGAAATGAGGACATTAAGAGGACAGTCAGACAAAAGAAGACCCTGAACAAAACAGAGGTTTCTTTAAACTTTTAGATGGTCTGTATATTTAGGAGTTAGTGTCCCACTAAAGCTGGTAATCACATCAACATTTGTCTTTGTCAGTATGCATCTCTTATCAGTTTCAACTCGTTACCTTAAAGATCCCTTAATTTTATATATGCAAATAGCCCAGTATCACAAATCACCAATGTCCCTCTGGTGTCTGTACAGCATACACCACTCTCTTCCCTCAGACCCTCATTCTGAGAAAGAAAAGCTTTCTCAAAAAAGTCTTTGACACAATAAGAAGCTCAAAATCATCATCAAACTCTGATGATACTTTTCTGCATTCAGAATTCCATCAATTTGGACAATATTCCCAACACCACTGGCTGAAATGCAGCAATAAACCATGACAGAGCCTCCACCGTGTTTTACAGATGGCTGTAGACACTCACTGTTGTACCTCTCTCCTGACCTCCTCCGTTCACATTGATGACAATCTGAACTGAAATTCAAATCTGGATTCATCACTCCATAAGACCTGTTGCCACTGATTTTCAGTCCAGTTCTTGTGTAATTTGGCATACCTCAGCCTTTTCTCCCTCCACTGAGAGCATTTCTGATGAGGCTTCGGTGAACAGTAGATGGATCAATTGAAGGGCCAGATGCATCTCTCAGGTCCTGTGTCAGGTCTTTGCTGGATTTTTTTCCTATTTACCGTTCATCTACTGCACATAATTTTTTAAGCCTACCACTTCTTCTTTTGTCCCCCACTTGCCCAGATTCCTCAAACTTTTATTAAGGATACACTGTACACCATGCTGAGATATGCCAGGTTTTGGCTAATAGCTATTTGGGAATCACCTTGTTGGTAGAAAAATACAATTTTATGCCTTTCAAAATGTGTTATCTTTGACATTTTTCGTAGATTCAACAAAAGAAATGGGAACATATTATATATTTTTGCAACAGGCTACCAGTAACAAAGTGCCTAAGATACAATTTAAAACTGGTTCTTTTCTAGGTTGTCTGTTATATGTAGACAACACTGGTTCATCCCTTCAGTTAAGTGCCTTTTTTATTCTTCAATGATTCACAGGTCAGTGTTCAGTGGCTTAACAAACATAAAAACATTCCCCTGAAAATGGTCAGGTACAAGAACTGGACTGAAAATGAGTGAAAAGGCAGCCAATGTTCGAAGAAAGACTTTCAGAAAGCCTGGAGAACTATTGCTCAAGACCACTTTAAAAATGACAAGAAAGCCTGGCTCCTTGGAAGCAAATATATATAAAGAAATGAGGGGTGGCTCAAGACTTTTGCACATTACTGTAATATGTTTACCTAATAAACAACCAAGAAGACAAAAGAAAATATAAATGCATCACAGCCAAATTTAGAAGGTATGATTGAGGCAATTTCCCCCCTTAACCAGATGTACACTAACAGTCTGCTCTCAGCCATCTTACCATTCAGCATCAGCATCTACAGAGCTAATCCAGTCATCGTGCATCATACACTCCTCAGGCTCTGGCGCTGTGATCCGCTCCACATATTCTATCTCCACGACTTCTTCCTGAAACACAGGGAGCCATACCGTGTAAAGTATCCAGTTAAGGCCATTTTACTCATGTGGATTTAGCTCAAAATTTGATGGTTTTGTCTAGCTAAAAAAAGTATACAATATATCCACTCAAGTTTAAGCACTATGGCAGGCCATACCGTTGATATACCCTCTGTCTCCATGTGAGTGGACAGTGACGTTCGCAGGAACTGACCGCTAACCAGAAAGTCAAACTCCACTTTGCTATGAGATGCTGTGAAAAGAACCAAAAAATTTATTTGAGCCATTTACAAGTGCTTTCTGTGATAAGGAATACATCTGACATTAACTGAAGTTACCTAAATGGTAATTTGGTGGTGATCTGAATTACATTTTCTATTATAGTATTGAGGATGAGGATTAGGATTACCATGGTACCAAATCTGCAGCTACAGTTCTGCAACTGGAAGCTGAGCTGGGGAACTATGTGTGTGCGGGTACTTAGAATAAAGCGAGCTTACCATTTTTAGCTTCCAGCAGCTTGTTGATGACATTGCTGAGGTCTTGCACCTCAGAGGCAGCTGGGACGGAGAACGGGACATCATCTACAACATACCTACAGCGATACACAGACTTTAGCTGCTACCTGAGACTACATAACTTCACACTGTTAGCATTAGCGAGCAAAAAAAATACTAGCTACGAACCGCATACAGGCAGTAGTTAAAAGCTACGCCAGAATGTATTTGCATGAAGAAAGGAAAGAACAGTCCCATAATAATATGGTACTGTTTACTCTAAGTTACAGCTAGCTAATTAGCTAGCCCGCTCGCTTTTCTTGTCCTTTTCAATTGTGCTTTAAAGAATAAGCCCTCACCTTTTGTCCTCTGTGAAAAACCTCGCCTGTAACTGTGACATTTTTAGTTGTGTGTTTGTTTTGCCAATCACGAGCTCCAGGAATCTTTAAATACAGTTAATCTTCATAACACACCAGACTCTCGTGCAGTTATGCCATGTGGTACGAAGCAAGGCACTGCAGTAGAGCACAGATAGCGTGTGTCCATAGTGTCGATGCTGTGACTCTGTGATCGTCTAGTAATGCCTGGTCATATTCGCTTGCTAGACAGCTATCGAATTTAGCTAGCAGTGTAGTGGTTTACGCCATAATAACTAAACGAAAGATCGCTGGTTCGAAACACAACTTTCTTTGCGGGTTGCGTTAGGAAGGGAATCCGGCGTAAATATCGCCCAAATCAAATACGCTGCCCGCTGTGATGACCCCTTGTGAATAAGAGAGCAGATGAAAGTTCCTTACTACAGAAAACTCGTTGCTATTTGGCCAGTAGCTTTCAGGGGATGTGATGTGTTTTCCATTATGTTCAGCAGTTTGTGCAATATCCTTCTCAGTAACTAATGTGGCTCTGCCATCCTTTCTTATCACCTTCCTTGTGTCAGTGACTCTGATACCGTTACCTAGAACCTGCCCAGGGTTTTATGGGGCCTCAAGTAGAATTTGATCTGCAACCCCCGCCCCCAGCTAACCCCATCACCCACCATATTGTCCATCTTTGATCATTTGTGAATTGAACTAACAAAACGTTATCATGGCTTACTAGTTGCTGGAAAGTAATAGAATAAACCAGCAGATAGTGCATTTGTAAAATCAGTTAACTATTTTAATTGCTTCTGAAATGTGCAAAAGAGCAAACAGCTCCCCATGTTTGATTTAGCAGAGTTTTTACGCCACGTGCCCTTCCTGACGCAACGCCAAAGGGGATTTGTGTTTCCAGCTAGCATTTTCAGGCAATATTCAATAAATCAAAACTTAAGTAGGAAAATCCAATAAATATTTGAAATACAAAATATTCAGTAGGAAAGGTGCTCTTCACTTACAGAGAAGGATGGCAGCAAAAAAAAAAAAAAAAAAATTCACCTGCTGTATTGTCATCAGCTGAAGAAACACTTTGTGAAGCATCATGGGTAGTTGTATGTTCCAAAATACTTCAACAGTACTCCTAGGAAAAAAGTTGATGGAACGGGATGAGTTTATTTTCCATTTATTTTACATTTCAGTGTGTTATTACACATTATAATGTAACATTATAATGTGTTAAAATGATTGAGACTATTTAGGAACATGACTCAACTACTGACACCGCATGTGTTCTCTAGGCTGTTGACTGTCTAGTGAGCTAATGCAATAATGCCTACATACAACATAACTTAAGATCACCATACCTTGAGTGAACTGAAGGCTCATTTGACACTTCTGTTTAAGTAATGTCATTGTTAGGAAATGTTAATGATCAAATACTGTAATTAGTCATGGAAGCATACCTTTATACTGCTGCATTCTTTGTCTGTTTTTTTCTTTCTTAGCTTTTCCACCCCAGAGGGATAAATTCTTTTTTTGGGACATCTTATTGCAATGTACTTGCAAACAGTTACAATGTGCATGAATACTCAGGCAGTGGAAATGATTAAACCAGTAGTATTAAGTTGTCAGTCTGTTAACATATTTATCAAAATATTAGGTTTTTGTTTTGTATGATAACTATTGATATATCACACACACAAAACAACATGTCTATCAACCTATCAACCTGTCTTGTGTGACATTTGTGTGACATTTCAAGCATTCTTGGGGCCCCCTGCTGGCATGGGGGGCCCCAGGCAGCTGCTTAGTTTGCTTATGCCTCTGGCCAGCACTGCTGCTATCCCAGCAGATCCAAAGAAAATTGAAGTAGCAACAAACTAGTCTAATATTTAAGCTTCCTCAAGAAGTAGAGTCTGATCTGTCCGTTTGTGTATACAGCATCTGTGTTATATTTCCAATCAAGTCCAGGTCAACATCCATGTGTTTATATGTTTCCACCACCTTTACCTCTTCACTCAGGATGGAAATGGTTTTTGACTTAAGTCTGGTCCTCCTAAAATCTACCACCATCTCCTTCATCTCAGTCACGGTTATGAGCAGGTAGTAACTGTTCCCTGTACTCTGCCACATCATACAACTGCAGAATCATCTGAGAATTTCTGCAGATGACAGGACTCAGAGTTACTGGACATCAGAAGTACACAGTAAAGAGAAAAGGTGACCGCACAATCCACTGTGGTGCTCATGCTCAGGCACACACACCCGCAGCTGCACAAACTGTGGTGTGTCTGTTAGATAGTAATCCAGGGGCTTGTGGGTGTGTCCACCTGCATCCCTTTGAGTTTCCTGTGGTGCAGTATAGGTCAGACTGTGTTAAAGGCACTGGAGAAATCAAAGAAAATAATTCTTACAGTGCTGCCAGCTTTGTCCAGGTAAGAGTGGGCTCACTAAAGCAGATAGATGATGCTAATCAACTCCAACTTTGGGGTAGTAAGCAAACTGCAATGGACCAAGGGAGGTGGTCCCATGATGTCTGATACCAAGACCAGCATCTCCAGGACTTTCATCATGTGAGATGTTAAGGCAACTGGTCTATAATCATTGAGGGCAGACGGAGCAGACTTCTTTGGTCCTGGGACTGGGAGCATATCCAGAGGGAAAGCATGAGGTGGCACTGGCCCCCAGTAATATGATTGGTCCCCAAATGCCATTGGCTAGAGTACTGTTAATCTTACAATGCCCAGTGCCCATTGGATGACAGCATCAATAGGACATGTAACATTTACGTTTACTCAAGTGCAAGAGGCTTCAAAAGTCTGGCTGAAAAACATGAAGCCAATGCTGAAGTGGTAAAAACTGCAGTTCCTCTAGGTGCTACTTCAGACTGACTCCAAAAAGAAGTCAGCTGTAAATGTGATTTTTGGAGAATTCAAAAGCACATTTACAGCCTGGTACAAAAAAAGGTTTTGCCTTTATGGATAGCTTACCCCTTCACAACAACTCTGAGTGGGGTGAATTTTTTTTATAACTCATCCACTTGGATAATAGAGTTAGGAATGTGGCCGTATTTATAGACAGGTGGAGTCTGTTGGGCCTCATTCACTATGTGGAGTCTTTGGCCTGGAATTCTCATTGTGTGTGCTGCTGGAGCCGTTTGAATGGATTATCTAATATTAAGACTTGCCATGTAATACAGACCCTCCCAGAAGTTTTTGTTTCAGTTTTGGCAAGTGAAATTCTAGTATTTGTTAGTCCATTGCTTAGCACTAATTGACCCATAACTGTCTGTGGATTGGATCTGACCAGGTTACAAATGTAGCTCGCTAACCCAGCTAGCTGATAAATTAGCACTCCACGTTTTCATGAAGCTTCAAAATGCAGAGTCCAAAACCAATGGGAGACATTACAGGGGCTACATCCACGTTTTATTTCACAATAATTTCTAACAAGATATAATGAGAGTTAAGTGCTTACATTTTACATCCAGAAGGTCAAAGGTCAACTTCATCTGACAATACTTTCCTGGCCATATTTCACATTTGATCAGATACTGAGCTGGTGACAATTATGTAGTCAGGCATGGATGTTAAGCATAACTTGACCAGTTAGATGAGAGATATGCCAAAGCAATAACTCTAGATTTAGTTAACTATGAACATGAGTCAAAAATGTCAAGTTTGTGTCATTTGAGTATATCCCCTTTATATGTAAGCATAGTTTCAAAAGGTTAAAGTGTTTGTTGCTCAATGAAAAAGTCAGTTTCCACTGGACACAGTCTTATTTCTTTAATTTTAAGTATTTGCACAAAAAAATCTGTTTTTATTACCATAAAAAAAACAAAAACCCACAATCACACCATTAGAACAAAACAAAATTTATTTCACCAGGTTTGTTTATCACAAGAGAACTGGGAAATCTGTTCTTAATAAATCATGGCTTAAATTTATACAGATGTCTTCAGAAATAAAACAGAAAAAAAAAATGTCTGCATAGGCTTGTAGTAGGTTACAAGCTTATTAAACATCTTAAAAACTAGATTTGCATTGTACACTTACTTTATGACCATTGAATTTGTCATTTACCATGAACTCCTTTTCAGATGTCCACAAACAGGCACTCAATACTGTATTGTCCTTAGAAGATATAAATGTATGACACAAAACTAAAAACTAAAAAAACTAAAATAAAAAAGTATTTACACTCTCCACTCCTTTCAGTCTTCTTCGTGCTCCTCTTTTACCTTCTTTTTTTTCTTTTTTTTCTTCTTTTCTGTTGTCTGGAGAGAAAAAAGGCAATCCATTAAACAAAAACAAAACTACAACAACTTCTGAATCATTTTAAACTTCAGCTTCCATCTTACCTCAGGTAGTGCCATCTCCTCCTCCTCTTCTTCCTTTGGTTCCTCCATTTCCTCCTCTGCTTTCTTATCCTTCTTTTTCTTCTTTTTTTTCTTGGGAGTCTCCTCTGCTGCTGTTTTTGCTTCTTCTTCTGCTTCTTCTTAAAAACACGCAGACAGAACACCTTGAGCATCGTACCTCCAAATACACATAAGACAAAATATTGACTAGAAATTCACCTACCTTCTGTTACTGGTTCCTTTTTGGCCTTTTTGGATTTGACTGCTGGTGTTGTGGGCTCTGTGGCATCCTCTTCTTCCACTTCCTCAAACTTCCTCTTCTTTGAGGTGGACGGAATAGTAGAATCACCTGATGGATCGTAAATTCTCACTTCACTGTGGAGGAAAAAGAAGTAGATATTTAACACCTTACATATTTACACATGGAAATCTGCAAAGGAGCTGTGTGTGACTACTCACCTCTTGTGTTGGTATTTGTCTGCCTTTGCCATTGCTTTGCCCGTTCCACTAATTTTTCGGATCTGAAAAGAAAATGTGGATGAGATTAGATGATTAGCATAAAGGACAAAACATGTATTTTACCAGGACAACAGGTTCAGAAGAAATAGGAAAATCCAACCATGCCATTTTCTGGTGTGATTCATGTTTGACTTTACATTTGTGAACCATGTTTAAAAAAACTTCAGTAGGAACTAGTGGAATTGGGTTTGAAAGCCACACAAAAATTGGAGAATACGGTCAACTTCAGTCTTTTAATAAGACATAATATTATACTAGCCTTATCCTTTACATACAATTCAGAACAGAAATGGCAGTCCAACAGGGTCGATTCTCGTTCTGTAGTACGGCCCCAATTCCGAAAAAAATGGGACACTTTAAAATGTAAATACAAAGAATGCAAGCATTTGCAAATCTAAGACTCATTTTATTCACAACAGAACACAGAAAACATATATAATAAAGATATTTTATTATTTCATGAAAAATAAGTTAATTCTGAATGCGATGGCAGCAACACATCTCAAAATAGTTGAGATGGCGGCAACAAAAGGCTGGAAAAGTAAAAGTGGTACTAAAAAGAAGTAGCTGGAGGTACATTTTGCAACTAATTAGGTTAATTGGCAACAGGTCAGTATCATGATTGAGTAGGAAAAGAGCATTTTAGAGTTTCTCAGAAGTAAAGATAGGCAGAGGTTTACCAATCTGCAAAAAAGTGTCTACAAATTGTGGAACAATTTCAGAACAATGTTAATCAACATAAAATTGTGAAGACCTTGAATTTCTCATCATGTACAGTACATAATATCGTTCAAAAGATTCTGACAATCTGGAGAAAATCAGTACTGGATGCCTGTGATCTTCAGGCCCTCAGGCAGCACTGCATTAAAACAGGCATGATTCAGTCATTCAATTGTTTCTGGAAAACATGGACACTGCTTACTCTGGACTGAAGAGGAGAGGGAGTGGCTTGTTATCAGCGTTCTTTGGTAAACATAGTGGTAAACATGGCTCTGTCCCAACTTTTTTGAGATGTATTGCTGCCATCAAATTCAAAATTATCTAATTTTTTTTCTAAAAATGGTGTTTAAACATTTGATATATTTTCTATGTTCTATTGTGAATAAAATATGGGTTTACGAGATTTGCAAATCATTGCATTCTGTTTTTATTTACATTTTACACAGCATCCCAACTTTTTTGGAATTGGGGTTGTAGTTGTACTTACTCCCTTATCTTCCAGCTGACGTAGTCTAGCCTCAAGCTTGGCACGGTTCTCTGCTCCCATTTCTGCATTTGTGTCCTCTCCAAGGGCGTCATAGCGAATAGCCAGGGCTGCTTTAGCTGCCAGCATTCTGGAAATCTGCACGGATATTACAGAAAACCAAAGCCTGAGTTGACTGTCTTAGATCATCTTCACCAGCCATTATTTAGTCAGGTATCAGACTGTGTGAACTAACCTTGCCCTTGTTCTTCGCAGTGGTCTGGCCCACTAGAGAGGCATGGTATATGAGACCATACTTGGGTGTGTCTTTGCGAGTCTTCAGGGCTCGAAAGAGAGCTTTCTCTGCTCCAAGAATCTGCACTGTGGAGGCTGGATGCTTTGCCAAATTCAGAAGGGAACCTGAGTAAAATAGTAAATAGAAACTGTAGCTACAGTGCTCTCCAAGGACCCTTCCTATTATGGCTTTCAACGCCAGCTCAGATGAGGTAGTGACTTAAAACCATCAGTCATATTCAGGAAAGTGACAGTGTCATCATCATCACTACTTGGCCAATTTTTACAAATTACCGTTTAAAAAACAAAAACAAAACTTACCGGCATGTGAGATGAGACGGGCGCCAACCAGCTCCCCCACCATTATAGTGAGGTTGGGAGCGATTGCCATCATTCGGTTCTTCAGGTAGTCATAGAGCTGAGCCCGGTATTCTGAAATCTCTACCACCTGTGGAAAAGAAAACATTTGGAGTCCAACCACAAGCCGACAAACAATATACAGTAAAGGCTTCATTCCTGTAGTTAAAAGCAATAGACAATGACTGTTCAGATGAGGTAGTGACTGAAAACCCACACACTCTGTTTCAGGATAAAGACAACTGTCGTCATCATCACCACTGTCACTGGAGCTCTGTAGTAAACTGGGATAGTGGACACGCACATACCTGATCACACAGGTGCCTGATGTTCCCGATGTCCTCCTCCGACACTTCTGTTCCCATGGAGATCTCAGCAGCCAGTTTAACCTCAGCCTCGATCTCCTCAGGGAGGATGTCTGATAGATCAGAGCCGGCTACGTTTGTGCGATCACCTGGAGACACAAACATGTGGCATTTAGCTACTCAGGAACACCACCACGTGAAAGGTAAACCACAGTAATCGAGTCTTAAAGGGCCAATCCACAGATTTTAAACAGGAAGATCAGTTTACTGATTATGGGGAGCACTACCTGGTTTTCTCAGCCTGAGAAAATAGTTGTCTTCTGAGGCTTTCTTAAAGCTCAGAAAATAACCCTGATGATGTCACATTGATGTCACTGTGGTTATCAAAGCTTAAATTCAGAGAATATGGGTTTGTGATGGAAATCCAGAAATTTAAAAAGAATGAAAGGATAAGGAATTTTTGCAAAGCAGGAGGCTTTGAAGAAAATTAAAATTTGCTAATAAATTTGAATATGGGAAATGTCAGATGGCATGTTTTTGTCGGCTTAATAATACAATGTAGTAAGGGTGGGAGATAATCGTTTTTTAGATGCATCGCAATGCGGATGATTCTGAATCGATTTACAAATGTCAAAAAACGATTTTCTAAATGTTAATTAATAACGTAATGTTGAGGAACGCGAAAGGCAGAACTCGGAAGTGCAGCGCCCGGACAGTGTATGGCGTACACATAACAGAGACGCACCGGTGTTTCAGATTAACTGGTGTCACAGATTAACTGGTGACGGTGAAACAGATGTGTCGTAGACTT
>VUQI01013448.1:2703-17024 GCA_015106735.1 Paratilapia polleni
GGGCCCCCCCCCCCCCATAAGAGTTGGAGAGTTGGAGAGTTGGATCAGCAGCAGATCGTTTTTGATATGTTCATTTGTAACGATTACTTTCTGTGTCCCCTGATTGCCAAGACTTCGGAGAAAGAAAAAAAAAAAAGACATTTTCTGACAGCTTAGAGTTTGGGTTCTCTGTATTCCTCACTGTGAGGAAGAGACTGGAAATCATTTTTTTAAAAGCACCTGGTTCCACTTAAACATTGCTTGTCTAACTTTGTGAAGTAAAATATAGCAAACCAATCAAGAATATACATTCATTAAATTGGTATTTATTAGTAAAATAGTAAATGGCGAGATAAAGGTAAGATAAGTAGCAATATAAATAAATAACAGAAGTGTATTTATTCACCTAATTTATTGTCACTAGTCTGATATGAGGTCAGTGTGAGAGTCTTTATTGTTATTTACAGTTAGTTTCTCCTTTTCCCTGCACCCAGTCTCACTGTGGATAATATTAATAATATTAATCGAGTTAAAGACAACACATTATGTTACCGTAAATACAATAAAAGCTTCCTGACAAGTGTTGAGAAAGAGAGAAGTCAACAGGCGCACTTTTCAGTCGTGCGGACTCACCTGACCACAGGTTCAAACATATAAAGAAAACCTGCTGGTGAAGGAGATGTGAAATACCAACATACTGCTGACCCTTTGCTATTAGGTTCCTCTGTGCAATGTTAGCTCTCCTGCTGCAGATATGTAGTCATATATAGAGCAACAAAGAATTGAATAGATCGACCCTTTTTACAGATACCCGAGCCACCCTTTCAAGTTAGGATCAAATGGATATCTGATCCAAACTTCAGATCAATGCTTCCCCACTCAAATGGCTGAGCATAGCTGTGGTAGACTTGTGACCTGCTACCTTCAGCTGTCAGATTTTCCACTGGAACTCATTTGTGGTTCATTGTTCCAAGGAGTTGCACACAGACCTTTCTGACAGCTGTACTCATCTTTGACTTTGCATATTTGAAGCATCTAATCTCACAGCTTCAGATACCCTTTAACGGTTGAATGTCTGGTACCTGGTGGCACATTTTGTTGTGGTGGTTGGCAAAAAGCTTCTAGGTGCATTACCACGGCCTTTTGGCTGCAGTAGCACATTATATCCTACCACGGAGAATTCAAAAAGGGAGAAGACTACAACAGAAAAGAGTTGCATAAACTATAACTAAAGTATTATTTTATATGAATGAATGAATATCGTGACTATTCCTAGTTAGCATGCACACACCCTTTCTGTAGATGGTGCCTGCTAAACCAGGGGTGTCAACTCACACTGGTGGGTTAGGATCACATCAAGGGCTAAGCATATGTAGTTTATTGACATGCTTTAACAAATGCAATCCTTGTTAATATCACATATCCCAAACATGAACCAAAAATCAACAAATGGCCTCACTATAACACCAGCTAGTACAGCTCAGCCATTACTGGCAGCATGGGGAGTAGCAAACATCCTGTAACAGCAAAACCAAAAATCTGCCTTTAATTGTGTTTTTCACATATTTCTTAAAGGCCTGAATGCAATAAATCATTATTTGCTTGGGAAATTTCAGTATAAAGTGAAAGGTCTTTGATCATGTAGTTTATACGCATCATGCAACCTTATCTTTTATTATGAAAATGGAGGCACATAAAAATCTCCAAATCCCAAAGTAACTTTACAGTTTGCCTAAACCTAAATTAAGTGGGTTAAAATTTACAAAGGGTAAAGTTTGGTCCCCTGGCCTTCATTTGGACACATGTGCTAACCAATAGCATTTTAACATGCACTTTGAGCTTCTCATGTCTTACTTTGCGTATGTTTAACACAGTGAAGCATTTATTTTTTTTAATTTCTCCCAGTTATGAAGGCATTCTAAAATCCTCAAGAAAAAGTTTGAATTATTTGGATAAGAAACTTTTCATGTACCAGAATTTTTTTCTGGTACATGAAAATGAAAAGTTTTCAATCCATTTTTAAGATTTTTAATCAATTTCTCTCAGAAAAAAAATGACTTGTTGGGCAGCAAAAGTTAGCTGGCTTATTGTATGTAAATTTACTGTACATATTAATGTTTTGGTATCTTTAACCATTTTCAGGGCACAAATTGAAATATTTGGAAATTTAAAATTTCAACCCTAGAGGAGTATTGGAGGATATAATAATATTTTTTTTACTTTTACATTTTTTCAGCATTTTTTATTTTTTTGTGGCAAATCAAGGTCAGTGAAGTTACCATAGGGTTAGGGTTAGGATTCGGGGTAGATGCCATGATGTCACTATCTGTGATGTAGCCTGATCTTTGCTGATTGGCTGGAAGAAATCCATGCGGTTCTACAACCTCACAGAGAGGGGAGGGAGGCCAATTTGGTTGTCCACTGAAGTTATTGAATATGGTTGCCCAATGGAGGGTGTCTCAATTATACTGTCCCAATCAAGATACAAGAAATAACTACAAAGATAAGTAAAGACAAATAATAACAAGTAGTTACAAAAACTTTTTTTTTTTTTACACCATGAAAAGTTGATTAAACTGTTGTGTTTTTACACACAAACTCAAAATGCAGATCAAAAAAAAGCATGAAAGAAAAAACTCTTTCTCTTCTGGAAACTTGGCCCCAATTCTTCTGATAAATTTCCTAGCTAAAAGATCCAGCTGTGTGGGCGACACTTTCACGATTTTCTGTCTTTGTGAGGTTCCTCATTGACGTAATGCTTTCCCAGGCTAATGTGAACCCTAATAGTGAGTCCAAAGCAGCCAGAATGTCCTCACTTTGATGGTTTTGTACTGAAATGTGTCCACACAAACATACAAAGACATGAACACACACTCACACATACATGCACGCACACACAGCTGTCCTTCAGCAGTCTGGAGATAAGAGCCGTTATTGAAATCCCAGCTCCCTAACAGCCATCAATTACTCTGTGTGTGTGTGTGTGTGTGTGTGTGTGTGTCTGTGTGTGTGGCAGCCCGTCAGGCAGCTCTGTGTGTGTGCGTGTCTGCCGAGCAGCGCTGATACATTTTCTCTCTCCGCTGGATTATGAGTTCCTCGGGAAAAGAGGCGACGTGCCTTATCAGTCCTCCGGCTGGGCGATAAAACACACACACACGCACACACACAGATGTCGAGCTTCGTAACGTCGCTGCAGACAGAGAGCTGCGTGTGTGTGCTTCAGTGTGAGTGCAGCTGAAATGAAACACAAACCGTGCACCAAACTCCACTGAATCTTTCATATTTTTTAACATTTTTAACCTTTTCTGGTTGAAAATAAAATCACAGAATCGTGTGCAGTTGGACTCTCTTTATTTAGTGGACATTTGGGCAACATTTCAGCTGCACTAACACAAGTCACAGCAGTGTTGCAAAGTTGACACTTGCTTTAAAATATGGACATTAAAAAAAAAAAGTCCACACTTTATAAGGGAACCCCAAAATGACCTCGACTGACTTTATTAAACAGCAGTTTGGTCTTTGGTTGTTCATTCGTTTTGCTTTTGTGTGAGTGTATCTGAGATGTATTGAAAACCACACACCAGACTCCTCTGACTTTCTGTGGAATCTGGACATTT
This sequence comes from Paratilapia polleni, assembly GCA_015106735.1. NCBI lineage: Eukaryota > Metazoa > Chordata > Actinopteri > Cichliformes > Cichlidae > Paratilapia > Paratilapia polleni. Next base: position 6,300 of record VUQI01013448.1, read on the forward strand.
AAAAACTTATCATTTGAAAACCAAAGGTTCCTGTGCACTTGAACTTGTATAATGAGAGGGCATTTTGCCAACATTTAACCTGCCTTCACACAAGTTACAGCTGTTTTTCAAGTCATGGACCAAACTCCACTGACTTCCTGCAAAATGTGAACATTTAAAATTTCCAGATTTGATAAGAAACCTCAGTAATTGCTTGAACTCACATTTTGGACTTTCCTTGGGTTTGCTTTTGAATGATTGGAGACTAAATTTTTGTGACCTCTACACCAGATTCCACTCACTCTGTCTACAATTTGAATGTTTAAAAGCTCAGCTGACTTTCCATGGAATCTTAACAATGAAATCCCGTACACTCGAACTTGCTTTATGAAGGTGACGTTTCAGAAAATTGCAAGTTGCATTTCCAAATGTAACTCAAACTCTTTGACTTTCATTATAAGAAAACCCAATTATCACGTGCTTTTCTATTGAAGTAACTCTACTAAAACTCCATTAAAGCAACATTTTGGTTCTCAGATCTTCTTCAGGTTAACTTTTGTATGAGTGTGGCTGATTGACCTTTAAAATTTAAAATTTTAAGAACTTACAACTTGTAAAAACATATCTCACTTTTAGCCTTTTTACCAATTCTGCAAATTGCTCTCTGGCTCTGCTACAATGCATTGCACTTCATACATTAAATTCTGTTTACTTTCAAGGAAATATGAATATTTGAAACCTCTGAATTGAATAGAAAGCCATACATAGCTGAACTAATTTCTTCAGGGGAGGTTTAAGCATTTTTTTTAAGCTTCGTGTACAAGTGGAACTCTGTTGACTTTCTTTAAAATCTCCCAAATCACCTGTACTCACTTTATCAAAGTAATATTTCCTCAAACCTTCATTCAGTTTTCTTTTGTAGACAACAGCTGGAATGCATGCAAACTTTACATCAAACTCTGTTAACTTTTATTAAAATTGAAACTTCCTGCTTGAAAAGAATCCAGTAATTCCTGCTCATTTGAACTCATTGTATTCAGGCAGCATTTTGGCAGCTGAACAAATTGCAGTGGAGTGCAGACGATATTTCTTGCAATCCATGCATTAAACTACATTGACTTTCTCTGGAGTTTTAAAATTTAAATAAACTTTATGAACTCACTGATCTTTTACTTCACCAGCTTAATTAAAAGGTTAAAACTGCATTTCTGTCATTTTAAATGGTCAAAAAGTGTATGTTAAAGTATGTAAGACATGGTAAACTGAGTGTGTTCTCTGAAGCCTCCCTGCTCTGGTTTGAAAAAAAAAAAAGAAACGTAGTGAAAATGTCAGGGAAAATGATTTGTGTTACTGAGTGAGACCTCTTTCTTTGCAGAAACCTCGTGTGGTTTCAGTCTGCCCTGCTCTCATGTGGTTTTTCTCTCCGTGTGCAGACATGGCGGGCTGAGCGGCGTCCTCGAGGCAGACGATCCCGTCTGAAGCAGAAACCAGAGGAAGGCAGGCCCACAGCATGGTGAGGTTAAAGACCAACTTCACGTTTATTTTCCTCTGAGTTGTTTTCACCTACAGACTGAGCTTAAACTATAGTCATGCAGAATGAAAGTTAAAGTGTTGGAACTTTTTAACTTAATGTGAGATTATCAGAGAAAGTCAGAATATTTGAGGACAAAAATAGAAAAAGAAATTGTTGTATTTCGCATTCGCCATAGGTGAGAGACGGGAAGGTGTCTGATAAACAACAAATATCCATCAGTGGATTTTTGTGCCTTGAGTTTTAGGCTACTGTGGCAAATATTTGCAAGTAATGTCATGACATGAAATGCAAACCAAGCCATGACCTCAGTTGTGTCAGGATGCACAACCTGACTGAGACATTTTAACAACATGTGGCTAGCTTGCTTACAGTAGCCTCCAGGATAGCTTATTAGCTCTCAAATTAGTCCTACACAAGAATGGAGACTTCCACACTGATGTGTTGTTCCACAGAACTTAACATGGACCATACACTGCCAGGTCTACACAGCAACTCATCTACTAGATGATGAGAAACTCTGTGACTGTTTGTGCACGGCTAATTTCCTAATGGCCCTGCGGCTGATAGCCAATCAGAGATGGTTCACCGTGCTGTGTGACAGGAAACTGTTTGTGTACAACTCTCCACTCAACACAAAACGACAATAAGAAAAGGAGGCTCGAGTGATTGGTCGGCAGTTACTCTTTATGAGTTAATTATCTGCTGAGTTGAATTCTCACAGAGGCTGACCACAAAATTAGCAAAATAAAACTACAGAAATCTCTAAAAAACATTGCAAAAAAACTACCAGTAATGGACTCGTCCAAACGCCCAAATGCACTGAAAACAGACTTCATTACCTAAGAAATCCATTAAGGGTTAATGACCATGAATTGCCAAGATTAAATATGATGATAAATGATTAAGGCGCACAACCAGTCAGAAAATAGCCTATTATAGGTTACCTAGCCCTTGTTTGCTTTTAAATTTGAACATGTGAATCAAGACTTCCGACTTCTTAACATGGACCATACATGATACATGTCTGTCAGTGTCTGTGTACACCTCTCTACTCAAGCTCAACACAGCAAAAAACAAGGAGGCTCCTGCTTGTGGGGCTATTGAGTAGTTACAAGTTAATTATTTAATGAGTTGAATCCTCAAGGAAGCAGGCCACTGTGTTAGCAAAACAAAACAATAAAAATCATATTAGAAAATGGCCTGTCCCAAAAAGAAAACCAAAACAGAAAAACTTGTCATATCCCTTAGACAAATCAGTTTATTTAATGACAGGTTACACCACAAAACATCATGTCACAGAATATTAAATCAAGCTGAACCATAAAATGTGACGTCACATTTTATCGGCTATTGGCAGGTTTTTATCATCGTGTATTTTTGTTGTTTTAAAAAGCACAACTTGCCTTCTACGGTAAACAAGGAAATGAAAAATAATTTCCTGGCTTCATTTTTGGTCCTCACTGCTTTCTAACCCCAAACTCAGAATTTAATTTTCCTTTAGCCACTTTTCAGTCTCATCCACTCTCTTTTCCTGGTGCCTTAAAAGAAAGCGAGTGAAGGATCTCTGCCTCCTCCTCCTCATCTCAGGCGGCAACCCAGCTGTCTGGATAATTTCCTAATGGCCCTGCGGCTGATAGCCAATCAGAGATGGTTCACCACGCCGTGTGACAGGAAATTCAATTAGGCTGCTTTTTTCTTTCAATATTGCTCTCCCTGACTCTCTCTCTTTTTCTGCCATACTTTCCCTTTGTCTCTTGCCCTCTCTTTGTTTGTCACGTTTCCTCTTTTCCCTCTCTCTCTCTGGCTCTTCTCTCTCACCCCCTGCCTCCTCTCCGTTTTCATCTCTCTGTTTCCTAAATCTGCCGAGAGAGAGGGAAAGAGTAGCTCCGGGCGTCGTATGTCATCCAGGAATACTAAAATAAATAAATAAATAAAAAGAAAGAGTGCTCTTATTTTTCTTCATGACAGGAAAATGAAATCACAGGCTTTATGTCCTGCAGTTGAGATCCCTTAAATAGACAAAATTCTTTTTCCTCTCTTCATTCCTGTTTGTCCTTGAAGGGTGAATTTAACCATGTGACGCTTAACCATTTATTTCAGAGTATGTACTGTACTAAAGGGAGAATCACCTGCACTGCAGAGGCCATTATTATCCAGCTGACAGTGTTGGATACTTAGTCCTAAAAGAGTTGTATTTAATTTCTGTCAAACAGCAAAAGTCATATTATAATTTCATATCACAAAATGTCATGTCATAAAATATAATCATTAAATGTATCACAGAATCTCATATTGCAAAATGTCACATCATGAAAAGTTGTATCACAAAATGTCATCACGAAATATTATATCGACTAAATGCTTCACAATGTGCTACATCATATTACAAAATGTCATATGAAGAAATGTATCGCAAAATATTATATGATAAAATGTCATATCACAAAAACATTTGCTAAAAAATCTCTAATACTCTAGAGGTAGTATCTTTTTGGACTGACTTAAGTGCGGAAAACATTTTAAGATTATTCAACTCTGCACACACAAAGACTCTATGCAGATCCAAGTAGTTTTGGTTTGAAAAAAGATTTGTTGATTGACAGAAAACTAATTAACAACTATTTTGATAATCAATAATGCCTAAAATGTACTGGATCCTGACTCAAATATAAATATTTGCTGCCATTCTTAGGGTTTTCAGTATCAAACTGAGAATCAGGAAGGAAGTTGTCTATATTTTTGGTGCATGAAAGACATTCTGACTTTCTGTTGGTTAGAAGTGATGATCCTTCAATGTAGTATAAAATAATCCAGTTATTCATTATGTTCTTTGACTCTCCGTGTTACAGGTGGATGCCAGTGCAGCTCACAGAATGAACCCACTCGCTGCCCTCAGTATTGACCGCAATGCTCTGGTGGGGGAAAACCTCCGCCCCCATGGAGGAATTTTTTATCCTGGCATCCATCCTCTTTCTGCTGAAAAGCCCCAGGAGCCTGGTACTGCCCTCCCTCTTGGCTATGATCTCCTGTACAAGCCAGATGTAGCCCTGCTGGATGGCCAGAAATCTGCAAATGGATATGTTGGACTATATAAGAGCCCAGCACCAGGACTGCAGAAACCTCTGCTTGTCCCTGCTGCAGGAGGTGATGGCCTGGGGTTGGACCGCAGAGTTGGATCCAATGACAAACAGTCAGAACTAGGCCTCAATGGTGCCGGTGGCTTCCTTAGACTGCCCTGGATCAGCCCCTATACTGATGCTACAATGTACCCCTTTCTGGACATGGCATACAAGGCTTCGTTCCTGTCTCAACAGCCGCCCTTCATCCACCAACAGCTGGCATATCAATCTTTGTGTGCCACAAGGCCTGGAAGCAGCACGCCTGGAGACGACAGACTTTTCTACCTGCCTCCTTATTTACCGGCCCATATCTCTTCCCCACTAGGCCCTCCAATAAGGATTTCTACAGCCATTCCAGCTTCTGCTGTACTTTCACCCTTGCCCCACTGCCAGGACAAGACCTTGCAGGGCCTTGGTCCTCAGGTACATCAAGAACCCTCTGCTTTCAGCACCAGTCCTCAGATCCACCAGGAGCCCCAGGCTCAAGCTGTTCTCCATACAGAGCAACAACATGACAGCTGCAGTAGCAGTGGTGGAAAGTCCATTCAGACTACTTCCACCAAAAATACTCTTAGCAAAAGCACTGGTGGAAGCAGTAGCAGCCATGTTACCAGTTCACCTGGTACTGCTGCCTTAGAGTCATCCCCAATTACCCATCCTCCTTGCTCAGTTCCCCCACCCCAGCACCTCAGCAACAGTACTGCAGAACTCCAGAAGTCCCTTAGCAGAAGCACCACCTCATCTTCAACCTCACTTTCAACGTGTCACCCTTTTTACATGAGCTCCGAGCACTGCTCTCCCACCCACTCAGGCAGCAGTAAAACCAAAGATGCCAGCTCTGACCGCAGTAATACAGAAAAGTGTATATCACCTGCAAAGACATCACTGGACAGAGCAGGACCTCAAAAGGCTGCCAAAAATCCTGGAGAAAAACCTTTGGATTTGTCTGCCAAAGAGATGGAAGGGTTTCCAAATGGATTCCCAAGCAGATTAGAGGCCCTGGCCAAGTTGGGGTATTTATCACCATCTCATTACAAGCTGCTAGGCAGTCAGGACCAGCACCTCAAAGAGGGGCTACCCCGACCTGTTAGTACATCAGCAAAGATTCCAGATCATCCTGAAATTATCAGCACTACATCCTCCAGTTGGGCTGCTCCAGGTCCTTCCTCAGCTGTCAGCTCTGACCACAGCAGAGGCTCCCAACCTATAAAAAACCGAAGTGTGGACAATACTCCTCACCAACAGCAGCCTCCAGGCTCACCCGGCTCAAAGACAGTTGAGTTAGCCAGTATTCCCAGTCCTGCTTCAGGGGGGCGACCTTCTGCAGCATCTCCCTCTTCAAAGTCCAAAGTTGGATGGCCACGAGTCCCTCCTACTGACTCTGAGAAAGGCCCTCCAAATGGCAAAGGGGAACCTCACTCTGGAAAACAGAGCATAACTCCTGCTAAGCCAGAGGCTAAAGAGAGCCAACCTTATCCAAAGCATCAACAGCAGTTTCGCTTGGAAAATGGAAATACCTCCAGCCAGATGTACAGTGACTCCTACCTTCCTCCTGGCTTAGGTTACACTAATCGCTATGTCCCATACTCAGTTGCAGAGAATATGTCCCTTCAGCGACTATCAATACCGGGCAAAGGACCTATGTATCCCCATCCACTTTTACTTGGTAGCAGCAGCTTTTACCCATCTCATATTCCACAGAAACACGGCCTCCCATATGGAGTTCATCCATATCCGAATTCCCAGGAGATTACCTCAGCTCCTTTGTCAAGTTATTCAGGTCTTACCAGCAAAGACCAACTAGAGAACATGCCTGAGAGCCAGGATAAACTCTGGACCTCAGAAAAGCCAGATGTTGGCAATTCACACAAAAGTGATAACGAGAAAGACAAGTCCACAAACCAAACCATAAAGGCTTCAGGTAAAGGCCTGTCTGCTGTCAGAGATGATATAGTTTGCATTGACCTGGTACACGACGAGGCAGAAGATGATTTTTCCACCAACAAGTGTGGTTCCACATTTTCCAGAATAGAAGATTCTACCAAACATGCAGCTAACCACATCCAAGAAACAGAACCATGGCCTCCAAAAATCCTCTCTTCGTGTCAGGGTACAGAGCAGAGAGTAGGTTCACTACCCCACACTCCTCATCACAACTCTTCCTCACCTCCTCCTACTGATCAGGAGATCACAGAGGAAATCCCAGAAGAGGAGGAGGAGGCACTTAGTCCATTCCTAGATATACCAGAGGAGCAGACAATGCGATGTGCCCGAACTTCTCCACAGCAGTTTTTTAGAAAATGTAAAACTGGAGTCTCTGCTGGTGCTGGGAACTTAATGGTGAGTGCTACTGGTGGTAGGAAAAGTGTTACCAATGCAATTAAATCAGAAGTTTCGAGTAGTAAAAATGTTCAACCTCACCATAGCCCTTCCAGAAATGTAAGCTCGTTGGTTCCTGTTAGCAAAGAAAATAATTCTAGTGATTCTGTTGGTTCTAACAACAGCATGGGAGCAGTGTGTACAATGAGCCCAAAGAGTCCAGCTTATCGGGGTAGCTGTCAATCAGAAAGTCCCATTTGCAGCAGTAAGGGACCTCCCTATAGAGACTTCAGTCCTCAGGTCCCAGCATGCAGGAGTTTTAATCCCAGAGCCCCACCTGGAGGAGTCATAAACTCCAGACCTCAACTGAATGCCAACAACAACCCGAGAGGCCCCACATGTAATGGAGATGCAAACAGTTCAAATTTCAGAAATTTTGTTGGGCCATGCTGCCAAAATCTGACTATGAGGTCTCCAACTTTTGAACCCAGAATTTTCAGCAGCCTATCTCGTGGAATTAGTAACTCTGGGCCTCCAAGCTGCAGGAACAACAGTCCTCATGGTGAAAACTGCAATGCAGTACGACCAAATGCTAATCCCAGAGCTCCTGCATTTGGAAAGTTTAGTAGTCAGAGTTCTGAAAGTTCCCTCTGTAAGGGCCAGCTTTTTGGAAATAACCAAACAGCCTGTGCAAACAGCACCCTCAGGGTTACCACATATGGAAATAGTTTTACTCGAGGCCCAACCTGTCAGCACCTTTTGGCAACCAGTGGAGGTTTGAACAGGATGCCTGCAGATCCAACTCTGGAGTCATCAGTTAAGAAAGACCTTTCCTCCACTACCAGCAGTGGAGATGAGAAGGACTTCAACATTCAGGATTGTATGGATCCACTGGCAGACCAGGAAGAGGGCCCTGGTGGCAGCAAGACGCGGCGCTCTGGCCTCACCAAGCGTATCGCCAACTCATCCGGCTACGTGGGGGACCAATTCAAATGCGTGACCACAGAGCTTTATGCTGACTCCAGCAAGCTGAGTAGAGAGCAGAGAGCACTCCAGGTAAGGCATGCTCTCTTATGTCCCCATCCCTTCATTATTCAGTGATGGTCTCGTGAGACACAGAGGGCAAATCAAATTTTCTCTGGTGGTCTGGTGTGCTATCATTACACCACTGCTGCCTGTTTGGGTTTGTTTTCTGATATAGATTTTTCAGCTTACTGTTCATTAAGGTAATTTAAGTCACACTCACTGATAGGAAACAGACTCTCCATTCACTGTGGTCCAATTCCACTGTGCGAAGCTTCTTTGTAAACAAGGAAAACATATTTTAAACTAGGGCTACCTTTAAAAAAAATAACATTATTTAATAAAGTCCTCAGTCTTCTGCGCAGGGAAATGCACAGAAGACTGAGAAAATTTACTAAATATTAGGTCATGCTGGTGAGAAAGTATTTTCATTAACTTTACATGTTATAAACTTATGGCAGGTTTTTTTTGAATGTTCATACATGGCTTATGGTTCATTTGGCATTTTGGTGTTTAACCCACAGCTACAGTATGTTTGGAGGGAAGCTTTTAACTCAACTGCTGTGGTGTTTCTGGGTTCTACCAAAAAATTAAACATGAACATATGTGTCAGTTTTGCCTGTTGATGCACAGCCAAAGAGATATTTGTAAGAGGAAGCAGGAGTTGGTTTTCTCAGAGAATATGGTCCCTCACTGGCTTCCCACCTCCAAATTATCTTTGGAAGTTGCAGGAGGAGTAAAAAGAGAATGCTGTGATTGTTGTGGTTGCTATGTAGGAGGAATGCATCTCAGCATATGCTGCAGAGCACTGATCTTTGAGTAACTGTCTTGATTTATCGCCCGATTGCTCAGTGAAAAACTACTGAGAGGCTCAAAACAACCACAGTACACACACCCAGAATTAAGAGTTAAAAGAGTGTCTGCAGCTTTAAAGGTGAACCATGGAAATGGTTAGGGATGAAAACATGAACCTACAGACAGAATCAGCCGTTTGCAGGTGTATGAAAGCAGTATGTGGAAAGTAGGTTCATTATGGGTGATTAAAACCCTGCAGTTGGTTTAGCCTCATTGGTGGTTATGTTTCCCTGACTTACATGTATGATCAAGTTAATCAAACCTTGTTTATAGAGGATTCAGATTTCAAAGTTACTGATAAATATACACAAACTGAAGGTGAATATGGGCTGATATAAGGAGACTAATGAGTAAAAGCTACTTTGGAGGAATTAACTGAATGACGTGGCAGTAAAAGATGAGGTAAGTAAGACACAAACAGTAAAATGTTAATTTAAAAAGCAGTTATAAGCCATAACCTTAAAGTCAGGCTCAGCTGATGGAGTTTTAAGTAAATCGGTGCTTTCAGCTGGGTTTGTGGTACCAGAGTTTGTTAATAATTTCATTTTCGTTTTTAATCCAGATCATACAGTGTAATCCAACCATACGAAGAAAAATAACCTGAAATATCCACAATAGACTTACCGAGTTATCAGACATAATGTGGGGGTTTTAACAACAAATCTGGAGAGGAGGTTTCCTTGAATCTGCAGGAAAGAGAGATCGGGTATGAGGAGGTATTAGGAGGAGAGTGTCTGCCTCCTCCTCCTCTCTTTTTCTTTTCTGTCTTCTGATAGTTGGGGTCGAGCTGAGGTCGAGTTAGGATAACTCAGCGGCTCTGTGGCTCCAGGCGACTGTTAACCTGATGGTTTTTCCCCAAACAGTGAAGGAAATGGTGGAAGGAAGGAAAAGAGTCTGCTGCTTTTTTTCTCTCTGTCTCTATTTTTATATGTTTATCTTGGTCTTCTCTATTTTTTCTCATCTCTCTCTGAATGTCATTTTTTCTTTCTGTTCTTTCTGGTCTTTGTTCCTCCTTCACCTCCTCTTCATCCTCCTCTCAGCAGATGGAGAAGGAAGGAATGCAGGTTTTTTTTAAGGAAATCCTCCTCTTCCTCCCTCAGTCCCAGATTAGCTTTGACTTCTTTAACTTTTTTGGTTTCCTATTTGAAGCAGCTGAATGAATAAATAATGAACTCTGTTTCCAGAGAGCTTTAGAAAGCATATAAATCCAAACATAACCTTTACATTCTAATTAATTAAAGTTAAATGTACAACTAAAGCAACTAATAATTTGTTATTGAATGATTTCTGATGTAAAATAAGAAATTAGTGGTCTGAAGTTTAAAATATCATTGACAAGGTCATGAATACTTTTTTATCAGTCCATAAGTGTAAATTAACAAAATATATATATATATTTTTTTTTTATATTTAATTTTTATATTATAAAAATTATAATAACAATAATAATAATACTACTACTAATAATAATAACAACAATAATTAATATAACAAGAAGCGTCACACTTCTCCTAATCTATTCTTAGCCATTTTATGTCTCTTTTTTGTTGTGTTAGATCTCTTTGTGGTCATTTTGTATCATTTTATTTGTCTTTATGGTCATTTTCCGTCTCTTTGTGGTCCTTTTGCATCTTTTTGTGGCCATTTTGCATCTCTTTGTGGTCACCTTATATCTCTTTGTGGTCCGTTTTTCATCTCTTTGTGGCCATTTTGTATGTATATTTGTTTCGTCTCTCTTTGTGTTTTTGTTTTATCTCTTTGTGGTTCTTTTTTTTATGTCTTTTTCATTGATTTGCATCTCTTTGTGGTCATTTCATGTCTGTTTGTGGTCATTTTTCATGTTATTGTGGCCTGTTTTTTTTTTTTGGTCTTCTTGTGTTTTTTTTTTTTTTCTTT
>VUQI01013456.1:3549-14276 GCA_015106735.1 Paratilapia polleni
GTGATTCAGAAAGCGATCGGGAGAGGGTGGGGATGCAGCAGGCATAGACAAGCTCAGAAAGGGGGGTCTTCTTCCGTTCAGCTGTGTGTCTTGGCCGGCTGTGAAAAGCCGCTCTCTTCCTGTCAGCACAGGAAGCCCACAGGGCGCCATTGTGCCAGACTCAGAGAGAGGGGGACAGAGAGATCAACAGACAGAGGTTTGAATAATTTAGTGGAGTTATTGATAAATTTAAGTTTTGGAAGCTTGTGTGTCAGTTGATATTCAAGTCACGCTTGTTTGTTATATTGTTGTTATATTTCCCCTCATATGCTGCATATCTAGATGGCCAATACCAGGCAAGTGTCATCAAGACTAATAAGAGACTGATTTGTGTTTGTTGGACTGATTCACAGTCCCAGTCGCCACAAAGACAGAATGAGGCTGCCTTCAAGCATGACAGTCGCACTCAGTCATGCTGAGGTTTAAACCCTTCAGCCCCTTTCCTCCCCCCTTTGCCCGTGTTGACTAATACATTTAATTACTGGGAAATTTTACCCAGGGTCTCTGTTTCACAGACAGTCTATTGTCTTCTTTGGTCACATTCACCCTAATGTCACTCAGAGATTAGTTGCCAAGAGTCTGTAGTGGTGATTGGTTCTCCTCAAGGGAGATAGCTCTTTCAAGTTCTTTCAGTGAAATGAGAAAATCTTTCATTTAATTTCACTTGTTTTTGTAAGTAATTGAGCAACTCACACACTCAGAAGAAGTGTCTCAAATAGCAGTGCACAGCTGTGTGTTCACTGGAACAAAAATGTGAATCATCTCATCTTACTCATTCAAACACTCGCATTAATTGACACAAATTGCATATCACAAGATTACAGTACATGACGAGACTCTTCCGCCTGTTTATTTTTTTTTCCATTATGCAGCTTAATTTTTAACCAGAGTGAGAAATCAGTGTGGCTCCCATTGTGACTGTATACCAAAGAAATATGTTGTCACATATCCATCCATTAATTTTCTGACACATACCTGGGTCTGGGTCGTGAGTCTAAGCAAAGATGCCCAGACCTCCCTCTCCCTGGCCACCTCCTCCAGCTCTTCCAGGGAGACACCAAGGCATTCACCTTGAGAGAGATGTAATCTCTCCAGCGTGTCCTGGGTCTGTCCTGGGCCCTCCTCCCAGTAGGACATGCCTTGAACACCTCACCCAGGATGCAAGCAATAGACATCCTGGTCAGATACCTAAACCACCTCAACTGGCTCCTTTCTACGTGGAAGAGTAGCGGAGTAGCGGTTCTACTCCAAGCCCCTCCCAAATGATCGAGCTCCTCATCATATGTCTAAGACCCAGCCACCCTTTGGAGGAAGCTTATTTCTGCTGCTTGTATCCGTGACCTCATTCTACCCAGAGTCAGCCAGTCACTACCTAGAGCTCGGAAAACCACGGCCTCAGACTTTAAGGGGCCAATTCTTATCCCAGCCACTTCTTCTTGGCCGTAAACCGCCCCCATGCGAGCTGGAGGTCATCACTTGATGAAACCAACAAGACCACATCATTAGCAAAGGGCAGAGACGAGATCCTGTGACCACCGAACTTGACACCCTCCACCCCTGAGCTGTGCCTAGAAATTCTGTGCATAAAAATTATGAACAGAATCTGTAACAAAGGGCAGCCCTGGTGGAGCCCAACATACACCAAGAATGAGTCTGACTCATTGCTGGCAATGTGGACCAAGCTCTCAGAATAGTTGTACAGGGACCAGATAGTCCACAACAAAGGTTCAGACAGCGCTCCAATGCTACACTGCTCCAATTACAATATGTATGTCTTCCATAAGCTGCAGCAGTGACATGACTGAAAATTAGAGTAATTGATAGCTATGAGTATGAGGTCAAAGAGCCAGAAAAAAAGCAGAAGAAATGAGAAATGCTGCAAAAATATGATGCAAGGCAAGTTCACAAGAGTCCTTGAGCTGGAAGTAGCTATAAAAAAGGGGCAATGACGATGAAAGAGGGAGGGAAAGATGTAAAAGAGGTTAAAAAAAACATGAATAAAATATGTTTCAGAAAAGAAAAAAAAAAAACACTCAAAAGTGGGGCAGGAGATCCAGGGATTCCCATATCCCTTTTCGGCCATTCTAGACCTTCACTCCTGCTGGAATTCTGTTTTCCTATGTTCTAGTTTCACCATGTCCTTTCCTCTGTTCTAGCAATTTTTGCAGTCTCTGTGTCTACTCTTCTTTACCTTTTCTCCCAAAACTCTTTTTGTCACTTTTTTTCCCTCCTTCACTTGTCATTCATTTTTTTACTCACCAATGAATTTATTTCAACATTTTTCTCAATAATCTTTTGCTCAGACCCTTGTCTGGGTCCAGACCTGTGAATCTGTCCACTTCAATGAGTTGACTGATTGGTCCAGAATTGTGACATGAGATTTATCAATTGAAAAAGCGAAGAGCACTGAGGGATCACTAATGATTAGTCAGTCAGCACCATGGATGGGACTAAAACTACTGTCAAGCTGTTCGCAAACAAGCTGTGTATTAGAACCAATAAGCAGTAACAACTACAGGAGGAAAAAATTAGGTATGACAGCATATATAATAGCAATGGTAATGTATGCATGTCACATATTCTCAACTAGTGCAATGGGGAGTTACTTATGAACTCTGTTATCTGAACTGTTAACATCATTATAAGGTCCTAGGGCAGTGTGTAATATCATCTCTGTGTTACTTACATCCCTAGCAGTACACCCAAGTTGAAGTAGATAGGATTCACTGTTGTTGAGATAGGTCATACAGATTCCTTCCTTACTAGTGACATAATTTCTGATTCCTTCAGTCCACTCTTGAAACCCCTGTACAAAAAACAAGCAACATACATCATTTAATATCAGTATTCATATCTGGAAATAATTGTCTTTGTTCATATTTATTACTTCTATCACTTTTTCTTTTTTTTCTCTCCCTTCCACTCCTCTTTCATCTTTTCCTTTCCCATTCTTTCCTTGTTCTCTTCAACTACCAACTCCCTGGTCTCCTTTTCTCTCTCCTCCTTTTTCTCTTTTATCCCTGCTCCCTACTCTACCCTGTTTTGTTCTCCTTAGTCTGTATTGTTCTTTGTTTTTGTCTTCAGCTCTCTTGCTTCCCCTTTTAAGCCATCCTTTCATCTTTTATTTCCCTATTCCCTCTCTCCCATCTCATATTATGTCTTCTCTGACCCATTCTGATTTCTCCTCCTACTTGTTCCTTTCATTTCTACCACTCATTCCTCTTTTGTCCCTGCTTCTTCCTTTGCCACTCAATTAACTTTCCCACCTATTTTTTACTTGTTCTATAATCATCTCTCCTCTACTCTCCATCATGAGGCGTCGCCACCATTACACCACCCCAAACAAATGTAAGCACTGACAAAATCGTCAGCGTAGGCAAAGAGAAAAAAAAAATGCATTGTGAAACTAATACCTTTTGCACTGTGGACTAATGCAGCCATTACAAATTTTGCTGTGAGACTGGGTTGGCACAGATTACATGTAGGGTAGACACACAAGGCTATTTACTCCAGTGACTTTTTTGTAATACCAAGCCATATAAACCACAACTGTGACTGTTATACACATGAATGCTAATGTTGGAACAAAACACCTCAGGCAAACTGCTGAACATCCTTAAACACTAATTCTAACTAGCTGCTAGCTACTTCAGGCTCAGGCCCTGCTGCGTATTTAAATGTTGCACCACAAAAGTGTCAGCACAGGGCATCCTCTGTTCTGCTCTTGTTTTTTATCTTTCACTTGATGTAATGGCTCCCATCTGTAGCTATTTTCTGGTGTTCAGATTTATTCACAGCAGGAGAAGGCCAAGCTGACCCACACAAAACCTGACAGTTTCCACCCTCTAACAAAATGTGCTGACATCACATTAATTGGCTCAATGTGATATTATGCAGGTGACATGCAGACAGAACATGCCATTTTCAAGTTAATATAAACTTTAAGTAGTTTTGTAAGATCTTGTGTAATTTATGAGTCACTGCAATGCTTTTGACTTAAGTGGGTTTTTTTACACACTGCAATTTCTCTGTCAGCTGCCATTACCTGTTATTTACAACTGATGCAAAAAGCAATGCCTCTGTAAGAAAATATATTCTGATGAGAAGATATTCTTAGGCACCCCGTGAGCGTCACTCTGTGGGTTGGATACCTGTGAAGCTGTAAAAATGTATGTTTTCAGCCTACAGTATAACATGGTCATAACCAGTGGATGAAATGAAATTTGGCAGGTGGGGGGAACCTTTAGATCCAGTGTGGTGGTGCAATGGAAATGACGATTCGTAGTGTGCTCTGGTGTTCTTGCCTTCTTTGTGAAGCGGCTTTTTGATTACCTGACCTCTGCTACTGTGCCACTGAATTTTACTGTTCAACATAATAACAAATAATTCATTGATTTTTTTCAGCCCAAATCTGTTATTATATTTTATTAGTTTTATTAATGATTTCCTACACCATGAAAATTCCATTCATGGGTAATAAGTAATTGAATTTCAGCAACTTTTCCAGCAATGAGTTTCCAATTTACCTGTTGCCTTCAGTTACTGACATACAAACACATATGACATACATGTGCTGCACATAATTGATATACTACTGCATCTCAAGAAAATAGAATATTGTGAAAAAAAATAATTTTTAGTATTATTTAATTCAAAAATGTAAACTTTCATGTATTCTATATTCATTACATGCAAAGTAAAATATTTCAAGCCTTTTTTGTTTACATTTTTATGATCATGGCTTATGGCTGATATCAGAAACCCAGTATCTCAAATTATTAGAATATTTCATTTTGAGTGTGAGTAAATTACTATTCAAACAGTATAAATGCCATGTGTCTTTCGGTCTAGTTCAGTAGATGCAACCACACTCATGGAGAAGACTGCAGTTGACTGGAAGGGAAAAGTGTGGTAGGAAAAGGTGCACAAGCAACAGGGATGACCGCAGCATTGAATGGATTGTTAAGAAAAGCTGGTTCAAGAACTCTGGAGAGCTTCATAAGGAGCAAGCTGAGGCTGGGGTCAGTACATCAAGAGCCACTACGCACAGACATCTTCAGGAAAGGAGCATTCCTAATATCAAGCCACCCCTGGACCAGAGACAACGTGCATCTTATCTGAGCTAAGGAGAAAAGAACTGGACTGTTGCTCAAAAAGTCTTCTTTTCAGATGAAAGTAAATTTTGCGTTCACTCTAGGTCCTAGAGTCTGGTGGGAGAGTGGAGAGGGACAGAATCCAAGGTGTTTGTCCAGTATGAAGTTTCCACAGTCTGTGATGATTTGGGGTGCCATGCTGTCTGTTGGTGTTGGTATTGGTTGGTCCACTGTGCTTTATCAAGTCCAAAGTTAACACAGCTGTCTACCAGGAGATTTTAGAGCACTTCATGTTTCCATCTACTGACAAGCTTTATGGAGACACAGAGTTGCTTTTCGTGCACAATTTAGCACCTGCCCACAGTGCCAAAACTACTACCAAATGGTTTGCTGACCATGTTATTACTGTGATTGACTGGTCAGCTAACTCACCTAACCTGAACCCCACAGAGAATCTGTGGACCACAGAGGAAGATGAGAGAAGATGACATCCTGACCCAAAAACAGTGATGAGCTGAAGGACCCTTGTCAAAGCAACCTGGGCCTCAATAACACCTCAGCAGTGCCTCAAGCTGATCGCCTCCATACTGTGTTGATGCAGTAATTCATGGTAAAGGAGCCCCAAGTGTATAAGAGTGTGTAAATGAACATACTTTTCTGAAGTTGGACATTTCTGCATTTCAAATAATTTTTTGATTCATCTTAGGAAATGTTCTAATAAACTGAGGTACTGGATTTCTGATTTTCATGAGCTATAAGCAATTGATCATGAAAATTAAGGATTGAAATATTTCACTTTATATAAAAGGTATATAGAATATATGAAGTTATGCCTTTTTGAATTAAATTACAAAAAAAGCCATTCTCGATTGCAATGTTGATCCTTTTATAAGTGTATTTTTAATAGCAAATTCTGATGTTTAACAATTTTTTAAAAACTTTCATGCAAATAAAGATTATTGTTTTTATATAGTAATGATTAGAGAGATCTCTGTCTCTTTGAGAGAGGTCTCTCTCTCTAACATCATTCTGATATCTAAATATCAGAATGTCGTACCATCTAGTAAGCAATAAATAAAAATGAAAGTGAAAGACAGCTTCTTGGGAACCAAATGTTTAGTAGTAACACAGCCTACAGCATTTTGATAAAGGACATTCTTTCATTAAAACCACTTCTGGTGTAAAACTTGTGCTCTGTATAGGAACATTATAAATTCTCAAATAGCTTTATTTTTCATCTGCACAATGATATAATACATGAAAAAATGCCCCTTCTGTACTATTTCACAAGGTAGAATGAAGCACCTCCAAAGGATGAAAAAAAAAATTGTTGCTACTAAAAAAAATGAACGAGTAGCAGTTGTTATTATAAAGTTAATTGTCTGTTCTTCTATATCAGACCAATTAATGTCACATAAAATCTTCGTTCTGTGTTACAAGCATGTAAACCCACATGTGATACACACACATGCACATACACACACACACACCACTTGCTGTCACCCCCCATTATCATCATGATCATTTATTAAATGTGGCTTCCGCCACAACGAGTAAGACTAAGAGTGAGGGAGCTCAGGGGAAGGAGGGATTGCTTTCTTAATTAAACGAGAGGAAAAAAGAGAGGGAGCACGGCGCCACAGGCTGGGCTCCTTTGAAGAAAAAACATTTATCTCATTCACTGCATTCCCCTGCTCCTCATTTCTCCCTCTTTCAGTTGGCTTAGTTGCTCTGTGGCAGAGAACAACACACACACACTACACTGTGCTGTGGCTCATTTTCTTTGTAGAGGTGTAACATGAGGATTATTTCTTTCCAGGTCACAAAAACCACGCTAAATTATATAACATTAAACACTGTTGTGCACCTGCCAGTTTGGCTGCATGTGACGCTCTCTCTTTCTTTCTCCCACGCAAACTCGCACAACTCAGTGCATTTTGAGGTTGAGGTGAGCAGAGTTAAATGCATTAATGCTCACAGTTAACAATCTAACTAAGCAGAATTTACATGAATGCAGATATAAATATAGTGATCAAAAAACACACTGTCATACAAGACAAAAACTCCAAACACTTAAGCTATCGGTCTCTTTTATTACTTCCTTTAATAATGCAAGTAATACAAAGCGAGCTTAGATACATTTTAATGACGTCATTTATTTATGTTATCTCCCTGTTTGGCTTTAGCACTTTGACCAATGCATGTACCACAGCAGAAAAATGACCAAGCTCTATAGAAGGTTTCAGTAAGGCTGCATTACTTGCACCATTGTAGAGCAAGTGATGCAAAGTCTCAGCTCTCCGCCTAGTGAGAGATGTAAAGGGAAAGGCATCACGCTGAACTGCCTTGAACCTCAAACAATTCCTGCCTTTCTTAGACACCAAGGTTAGGCTAAGGTGAGGACCTAATGGCTGCAGTGTGATGCAGTGCAGTGACTGCAGGAGACATCTGATAGGAAGACGTGTGGTAAGTTCCCTCTCATGGTATTGTGGGATAGGCAGTATTGGAGTTGCTCACAAAAAGATGTTTTAAAAGTTTTTCAGCATGTTTAACCTTTAGAGAACTTTGCATAGGAGCAATACAGTGATTTGTCAAAAATGTAGTACATATATTGTGATGTAATTGTAGGCTTAAAAATGTATTAACCCTGGGTACTTCCTGTGCAGAAGAAGATAATTTTAACAGTTTCTGGATTTTCCTATTGTAAAACCCTTCTTCGTGATAGGTAACACAAAACTTAAGTGCTTGGCACAAAGTGAAGAGTAAATAGTTTAATACTGGGTTGCTGTTGCTGTACTTGTATGCTGTCACATGCAGTGTTATGCTTGTGAGCATAGACATGTCATCAATATCAAGCAAGATACTGTGTATACCAGTATTCCTTTTATCACATCGAGTGGGTCTTCATGGTTAGGCATTACTGTCTGCTCCGCAAGCGGATCTCTCCAAACCAACAAGCAGCTTGGGTGAACTGATAGTAGACTCACTTTTTTCGTTGAAGCAAAAGACGCATAAATGTTGTTTTGACAGAAAATGAAATCTACTCAATTTGCTCAAAGAGGTCTCCAGAGAGCCCTGAGCTTCTTTGGATGCTCCCACTGAGGGGATTTAAACACACACTGTCCTCTGCCCCACTTCCTGCAGGAAGCATGTTACAATAAAGTGACTGAACACAGCCCTCTTGCCAGAATCAAAATGACGAGGCGAGACAGACGACACATACACAAGATAGTATACTCAGATAACCTCTGTCCAATGAAGGGTTGAACCATGATTCAATAGCAGACTGATTGCTGGGAGAAAAGATAGGTGTCACTGTTTGTGATGTTCTTATAGAGGCCTGGGCAGTTACACTAATTACATATGCCCAGTTCCTATCACATCAGCCTGATGCAAGTAAGTGGAGACAAAATCATTTAAGGCTTCAGTAGATACAGAAGAGAGAAAAATTAAAGAAAAGAAATCATCATGAAGTGTTTTTATGCTGAGGGTTTTGGCCACCAATAGCCACCAGCCTAAAATTCCACATTGGAGTTCAGTTGGATTGGATTGGATTAGATTAGCTATGATGGGCTAGAGAATATAATTCACATAATTTTTATATTTTTATCAGGCACACAATGGTATTTACAGACCATAATAATATTAACTGTTTATTTATTCATCAGGAAAAATACCTGCACAGAGAGAGAAAGCTGATTGCACTGCATATAAAGGTCATGAAAGGTTAGTGACTTCTCCCACTGCTCACAGCCAGTTCTCAGTCAGAGATCGCAAAAGGAGGGAGAGAAGTGAAAGATGGGGGAGAGAGAGAGAGAGAGAGTGAGAGAAATGAAGGGAAAAGGGAGAACAGAGAAAATACATGAAGCACAAAGAGGGGACCCAAAAAATGGAGGGAGTAAAAAAGCATAAATGAGAAAAGAGTATAGATGGGAGGAGGATGAGAGGTTAAGAGAAAGATAGTGGGTTGAGTGGGTTTCACAATTAGATCATTGACTGATGGTTGGCATTTAGCTCCCCACTACTCACGGAAATAACTAATTAACCGTGTGTGTGTGTGGTATGGAATCTAATCTTTTTACACAATCACTTTATGCAGCAAATCACAAAATTTTAAAGTGAAAACTTCTTTTAAGCGTATGTACGTGCATGTGTTTGTGTGTACAGTCCTTAACAAATTTATTAGACCACCGGTCATTAAAACGACAAAGACCATCCAGCATCACGAAGTATTTTAATGTGGACTATTTCCTTTTCAGTGTGTTCTCGATGTTTTACCATTTTGAACAGGAGTGAGGAATTTCAAACTGAATTCATGTTTTTATACCCAAATTTGAGCCGGCACACTGGACTTCTCTGAGAAGTCAGAAATGAATCAAGCATAACATTCAATCACTAAGACTAATTCTTCTGTTCAGGAATGCAAGTAAATAACTGTAATTTGGCATCTTAAAAAATAATAATGTGCTTTACTATTTTTTCTGCTTTTTTGTACAACAGTAAAATTGAATGGATAACAACAATAATTATATTTTAGCATTAAAAATATAATTTTAATTAAAGAGCTTGCACATACTGGTGGATTAAGCATTACAGAAACATAAAAATAATTTTGGTAATTACCAGTACTGTTAATTTAGGGCAGCTGGCTGGGCTTGAAAACTGCTTTCTGGTTCATTAACCTGTGTTCATCGTTAAGTCTCGGGTGGAGCTGCTGGGCTGGCTCCTCTCGCTGGGTCTGCCCCTGGGGGGAGTTTCTCCATGGAGCAGTTCTCACACCTGTCCTGCATCTGGTAATCAAGGGCGGAGTACCTCAAGGCTGGAGGTTGCAGCAGTTCTCTGCAAGATCGTTGTCACTATTATGGTGAACATTAGGCCACCAAATGTTTACTTGTACTTACTCAGTCTCTCTTCACTTCTCCTAGTTGCCTGCTCTGCATGTCCTGGAAAACCTTGCTTACCTGGAAACCCACTTACCTGTTGTATGTGGAAACCTCCAGCTCTTCATACCGGCTCCGATACCTGCTCTCTGTAACCTCTCAAAGGAAGGACTCACCTGCCTGCCCGCTCTCCACCTGTTTTCGCCGTCGTCTCCTGGAAAACTGCCAGCTTCCCACCAACTCCCTCCAAAACTTACCCCAAAACTCAAGTAAGACTGTGAAGAACTATCAAGATTTCTCTTATAAATCATATTCACCTCTAGGACAGCTGCTAACACCATATCTCCTCTCTGACAGAGCTCCCAAGTGTGAACCAGTAGTGCTGCTGAATCCCCTGGTCATCTCATCTCGATCAGTTCATTACTCTATCTTTATCAATAAACACTTAAAACGTGCCAAATGTTGTTCAAGTCTGCTCCTTGGGTCCGCCTTTTGCCAAAACATGACAGTGGCATAAACCTTACATTGGGTGGTGGTCTAATAACTTTGTTAAACACTGTAAAATATATTTTGAGCGGGGAATAAGTGGTTTAATTTTATCTGTAAATATGTCATGTTTACAATTCTGTCAAACCACATTTAGATTTTGCCAGACCTGAGCTTTTTTTTTTTTTTTTTTTTTTTTTTTTTTTTTTGTGTTTTTTTTTTTTTTTTT
>VUQI01013457.1:3110-13311 GCA_015106735.1 Paratilapia polleni
CCTATTTCTTAAGGACATGACTTTCAGATACTGTTCATCTACTGTAGATAGTTTTTTAGGTTGGACACTTCTTTTGTCCAGTTTCCTCAAATTCTTTAAGGACACACCACACACCATCTTTAATGGTGGTGCTGAGATATGCCAAGTTTACAGCTCTTTGGGAATCACCTTGTTGGTGCAAAAATACTATTTTATGCCTTTCAAACTGTGTTAACTTTGGCACTTTTCATAGATTCAACTAAAGAAATGGAAACAAATGATGTATTTTTGTGACAGGCTGCTAGTAACAAAGTGCCTAAAGACACAGTTTAAAATAGGTTCTTTGCTAAGTTGTCTGTTATGTGTAGACACAACACTGGTTCATCTCTTGAGTTAGGTGCCTTTTTTATGCTTGAATGATTCATAGGCCATAGTTAGGTGGCTTAGCAAACAAAAAACATTCCTCTGAAAATGGTCAGGTACAAGGACTGGACTGTAAATGAGTGAATAAGCAGCCGATGTCCAAAGAAAAACTTTGCAAGACCTTCAGAAATCCTGGAGAACTACTGCTCAAGAACACTTTAAAAATTACAAGTCTGTCATGGCCTCTAAGGCAGGTAGGACTCATGCGCAGGACTCAGGCGAAAAGTTCAACAGGTTTATTTACATGAACCAAGAAGCTATTTACAAGGAGCACACAATGACTGGAATAGTTCAATCCGAGGTTCAGGCAGGCAGGGGTTCTATTGGTCCTTCTCCACGAATTCCTTCTCTCTATCTTGGTAGCCAAGTCTCTTCTCTTCTCCAGTTAGTCAGGTCCTCTGCACAAAGGAAACAAAGAGGTATTACTTGCAACAGGGAAAAGAGTAAACTGCAAAAGTCGGAGGGAGCCAGCTTCACTAACAATCACTAGTGCAACGATCCAGCGAAGATCTTAAATAGTGGCCGGAGCAGCGATGATTGGACACAGGTGTACTCGTTAATCCCAGG
The DNA here is from genome assembly GCA_015106735.1 of Paratilapia polleni. NCBI lineage: Eukaryota > Metazoa > Chordata > Actinopteri > Cichliformes > Cichlidae > Paratilapia > Paratilapia polleni. The sequence continues at coordinate 4,080 of VUQI01013457.1, forward strand.
TGCGCAGAGTCACAAGGCGGGAACACAGGGCAACTCCCTCCCCTCACACACAAGTGCGAAAAAGCCACTAACACACACCCACATAAAGAGGAGAGAGAGAGAAAGAGGAGAAAAGACCACAAAACAGAGGTAGACAGCACAGAAGGACCCGGGGACCATGACAAAGTCTGGCTTTTCCAAGAAATGAGGAATTGTGAATGTGGCTCAACACTTTTGCACAGTACTGTATGTCTATAACAAAAACTACTTTTTGATACTTTCAACTCACTTAACTGACATGATTTACTCATGTAAGATTTTCAGTGTAGGACTTTTCCATTTATTGAAGTATTTTGACACTGAGTTTTGCTGCCTTGATGCTTCTGTTGCAGAATACTACTTCCACATTGCCAAACTGAACCAGCTCCTTGTGCTGAGTCAACAGCTAGAAGAGGATATCAGGCACCTTGGAAGTCATAAGTACATTGCCCACCAGCTCTCAGTTATATATGTAAGAAGAATGAACTGTAAATTCCCTCTTTTTTGCTGTACCCTTTATAGATTTTCATATGTGTGCATTTTTTTTCATTCTACTAAAATTTGCAATGTGCTTTTTAATGTCTCTTGCTTTGCAGCAAGTCCTCAGCTCTTTCAGGGGAATTCAGGTCTTTTCAGAAATAAAGAAGGATATTGAGGCAAACTTCAAACAGATGAAACAGTCTCTGGTGGTAGAGGAAGGCTCTAGGCATGAGCCTCAATTGGCTGCTCATTATATCAACTGGTGGGTTTACATTTGAATAGTAAGCTGGCGATGAGGTGATGATTAATTCAGCAACAATCTGATGGCAAGCATGTTCTGTTCTCTGTGCAGGATATTAGAAATAACTCAAAGCTTAACATCGGTGGTACTGTCACTGCCAGACGAGCTGACAGAAGATGTTCACCAGGCCGTTACCTTCATGTCTCAGTTCCTGTCCTGACTCACCTTGACGAACACCTCTGTATCTATGAATCCTTCTCCAGGGATCTCCTGCTTCAAAATGAACTGATTATGTTACGACTGTGAAAAGGTGCTACACAATACGATTCTACTGAATAATAGTGGGGTTGGATAGCCTACTTATTTAAAAAACGATGTAGGGTTTTTTGTACATTGTCTTTTGGAACATGGCCCTGTGGTGAATCAGTTGGTTGGAATTGAATGTAAGCTTACTGAAACCCTCCTTGCACTCCTGTTACATTTTTTTTAACCTAAAGTGGAATAATAAAATTGAATGCAATGAACACAAGTTGAATGACATGTTTGCTCATTATGGCTGTTAAACTATGGCTATGGCTCAGGGGCTCAAGTTGTCAGAGTGCCCATGGCTCAAATTAACTCCAAAATGGTGTTAAGCAACTATAAAGGGACACCAAGTGACATAAAATGACTAGAAACTGATACAGTTTGATGCAAAATATCCACAAAGTGACACACAAAAAACCCCACATGCATATACAGTGACTACAAAGTAGCATAAAACTACAGACACAAAATGACCCTGAAGCAACAAAAACTGACATAAAACATCCACAAACACAAAACAGAATGGGGCATGGCCAGCAGCTGCTCATTTAAATTTAAAGCTACAGACTATGAAACAACTTGTTTGGTGCAGAGTTAAAAATCATGGGGGTTGCAGGCATAGCAGAGAGTGGTATGTTGAGCTGACACTAGAAAGACACGTTCTGCAGGACATAAATAAATTATACTGCTCAAAAATATTAAGGGACCACTTGATCGTCACAGTATAACACAACGTCAGTTAAACTTCAGGGATATCAGTCTGTTCAGTTAGGAAACATGAACCGTTGTGAATCCATTTCATCTGCTTTGGTGCAAATGAAAGTGCCAACAGGTGCACTGGAGAGGTAACAAGACAACCCATTCAGGCTGCACAGGTAGTACAGCTTCTCCAGGATGGCGCAATCATGCGTGCTGCCACAAGAAGTTATGCTGTGTCTCTCAGCACAATATCAAGCGTGGAGGGGATACCAGCAGACAGGCTGCTACACGAGGAGAGCTGGACAGGATTCTGGAAGGGCATCAACTCAGGAGCAGGAGCAGTATCTGCTTCTTTGTGCAAGGAGGAACACTTCCAGAGCTCTACAAAAGACCTCCAGCAGGCTACTAATGTGCAAGTTTCTGACCAAACTGTCAGAAACTGACTCCATGACAGTGGCACGAAGGTCCAATGTCCTTTAGTGGGCCCTGTGCTCATAGCCCAGGACTGTGCAGTTCATTTGGCATCCACCCGAGAACACCAGAACTGGCAGATTCACCATTGGCACCCCGTTCTCTTCATAAATGAGAGCAGATTCACTCTGAGCACATGTGACAGACGTGAAAGAGTGTGGAGATGCTGTAGCCAACGTTATGCTGCCTACAACATCATCTAGCATGACCAGCTTGGCAGTGGGTCAGTGATAGTCTTGGAAGGCATATTCTTGGAGGGCTGCACAGTCCTCCACTTGCTAGCCAACAGCACCCTGACTGCTGTTAGATACCAGGATGAAATCCTCAGACCCATTTTAAGACCTTATGCTGGTGCAGCAGGCCTGGGTTCCTCCTGGTGCAGGAAAGTGCCTGGCCTCAGGTGGCCAGAGAATGTAGGCAGCTCCTGGACGACGAAGGCATTGATACCATTGACTGGCCTTCACGATCTCCAGACCTGAATCCAAATGAGAACCTCTGGGATGTTATGTATTGGTGCATCCAATGTTGCCAAATAGTGCAACAGACTGTACAGGAGCTAACTGATGCCCTGATCCAGGTGTGGGAGCAGATCCCCCAGGACACTATCTGCCATCTCATCAGGAGCATACCCAGATGTTTGAGAGTGGATACAGGCATGTGGGGACCATACACACTACTGAGTGACATTATGATGCATGTTGGATCAGCCCGTCACTTCAATTTTTAACTCTGACTTTTGGTATGATTTTGAATCCAGCCCTCAAATGGTTGATGATTTTGGTTTCCGGTGACTGTTGTTACATCAGTTTGTTCTCAATGAATTACACAGTGTAAATCAGTAAAGATTTTCAGCTTGAATATTTTGTTCATCAAGATCCGATGTCTGATTTAACTGCCCCCTTAATTTTTTTTTCTAGCAGTGTAGTTAAAAAGTGCTATAACATGGGACCTTTAGTGCTGTGGTCATGTAAAATTCTGATACAGATTTAGGCAAGTAGACAGCAATGGTTAGTTACATCAATAACATACGTTCAGCTCCAAATATGATGCGTTCTTGTAGAATTAACTACTTTAAGTTAAAGCAATTAGTGAATAATAAAAGACAAAATGACCAAAGAGTGAATTAAATTGAAAATGACCACAAAAAGACTACAAAGTAACAAAATTAAGCAATTTTAAATGTTACAAATGTTTTATTAGCAACGCTCCAGGCAGCTATTTTAATAAATTAAATTAGCTCATTATTAAATCATGAAAAAAACAACCTACATTTCATTCAAGATAGCACAGGCAGCATATCAAATGAGTAAACTGAGAAATTTTATTGTTTCAAAAAATATATGTGCTTTCTTTGAATATTGTGCTACATTCCACAACTAATTAGGCTAATTGGCAGCAGGCGAGTAACACAAGCTGTTATAAAAAAAAGAGCGTGACTCAAAGGAGGTCCCAAACTGGTGAGCAGCTGAAATCCTATCTCAAGCAAGAGTGGGAGGACATTTGGCTTTCAAAACCAAAGCATCTGGTCTCTTGGGTGCATAAACACTTAGAATGTGTTGTTGAAAGAAGAGGTGATGCAAGACGGTGTTGAACAAGCACCCTTTCCACCTTTTTTAAAAATGTCTTGCTGGCATCAAATTAAGAAAGTAAGATAAAACAATAACATTTCATGTGTTGTCTTTGTCTGTCGCCCTATCCAATTCAGGCTGCAGTGACCCTGAATTGGATAAGCGGAAGAAAAATGGATGGATGGATGTTGCCTTTGTATTATTTTCAGTTACATATAGGCTTTAAATTATTGCATTCTGCTTTTGATTTACATTTTACACAATATCAGAATGTTTTTGAAAACATGGCTATACCATGACAAGTGAAAAGGTTGTGAGAAATTCACATTTATGTTGTATCTGTTTCACTTGTGTCCGGTGATCCAACGAGGGAGCATGATGCCAGAACTGTGAAAGTGGAATGACGGCACCGATCAGTAATTAAGCCTATTAATTACATCTGTGCTTTCTAGCTACTACATGTCATCATATCTGCAGTGAAGAGGGTTATCATGCTCACTGGCATGTTTTACGGACACACTGTTATTAGTTACAGCTTGGCTTTTGTGCTAAGACGTGGGTATTTTTAAGTGATCATGGTTGCGTCCCGGGCCACTAACCATATGTGTTATTTAGGGCTGTCTCCATATCTGCTGAAAGAATTTACTTCAGTTATGCTATTGGATGTCTACTGTAGAACAATAAAAAACATTAAGAATAATAGTGCTATAAGTAAGCTTTGTGTTTGTCTGTTTTTGGCAAATTAATTGCACTCAAAATAAGAGTGAAGAGATGTGTAGACAGAGTCTGTATCCATGACTGTAAAAAAGATGTACAAACACATATATGTCCACAATTCACAAGAATCGCTGCTCCTCCTAGAGCATTAGCCAGGTTTTAAAGAAGCTTGCACACGATAATCACCTAAAGGGTCTTCGCCCAAATTGTGCTTAAGGTCATGGTCAAGGTCACATTTGTCGTTTTATGGGCAATAACCTGTAAACTGTCATGAATCGTGAGTCTGATGAGCTACTTATGGCATGGACGTGGCTGGTATTTATCCACTGTGTTTGGACAAAAGTTACCCAAATTAAAAGTACAAAGTATTTGGAACTAACCTGAGATTTCAAAGTATGCAATTCCTGTAGGTGCACCATTAAAAACTCCCTAGGAATGCAGCAATCAGAGCACACACATAGGGAGACACTCGCATACAAAACAAGCCTACATCTTTTAAACAGAGAATGAGATACGGAGCGAGCTCAGACTTTCACATTACTATTTCACACTTACTGTTTTAAACTTCACATGCAAACTTACTGAAACTGAACATAAGGCACAACAATACAAAGTAGTTAAGTGTGTGCATATTTTAGAGTGATTTTGACACACTTGGTCTCTGATGGAGACTTATTTTCAGCATTTAGCCACAGCAGCATTCCTTCTCCCTCTGTCTCACCTCCACTTTTGCTTCCTTTATGCAGGGGACGTGTCTAATGTCATGTGTAGAGAAGCAGGTATCCTTTGTGTGCCTTGCAGAGAGAGAGAGAGAGAGAGAGAGGCAGGATGAGAGCGCACCCTTGGGCTATGGGTGCTGTGGTGAGATCATAGTCTGTAGGTGATGCATGGGCTCCGAGAGGTCTTTCTACTCATCCCTGCTTTTATAACCTTGCTGCTCAAATTCATGGCAGTCTAAATGCGTGGAAATGCCCCCTGATGGGCAGTCCACCACTGGATACACGTGCTCTAAAAGGGGCACATATCCCCTCCACCCCCCCTCAAATCTACGCCTACGGGCCAAGGTGCTGCCTGCTCGCCTAAGATGAGTAAACGGCTCCCCCTGCTGTTCAACCCATGCAAAATGTTAAATCAGGAAATACCATGACAGCTCCCTTCTGAATTAACAACTGCTACTGTGGTTAATTAAATTACACAGGAAGCGCCGGGTGTGCAAGATATATTACACTAAAACCACAGCAGGAACAATGATACAACACGCTGTGCTGCATTATTGTTTAGTGGTAGTATGTAAAGGCACAACCTTCCTTTTACTCACTGGCTAAAAGTTCATACGTCGATGTGGCTCTTCCTACAGATGTTTACAGAGCTGTGGCGTGAAGGAAGCCACTTGGTACAGCGCCCGTGTGTCACAGCCGCCAGAGGAGGAACTTGAGCGAGAATGACGTTCCCTAACAGCCAATCAAATAAATCTTTTTCGGCTCGTGAGCCAATCAGAACCAGTTAGGCTGTCTGGCAACTTGACTGTGAGAGCTGGGGTAAAGACGGACGATAGCCGTGGAAATACTTGAATTAAATCAGCCTGACAAGCTTCAAAGCGTTCAAAGCCACACATCAGTAAACATCGCAGGGGGATGAATTTATGCAAAGAGGGTAAGTCTGAAAAGTTTAGCAGCGACCTGTCCGTCTTTGTGTTATCTTTCAGTTTTCATTTGTGGTTATTATAGTCTTGCAAACCGAGGCACTGATACCAGTCCTGGAAATTATTACTCATATTTTGTTTTAGTGAAGGAAAGTGCACTGTCCAGCTTTAATGGGGGCCAAGCAGGCGCTATGCCGAAGTGTCTTTAAGTAACCCTTTAAAGCACCAGCTGCTCCTCCCAGCGGAGGGGCCACGCAGAAAAATCAGTTTTATGCAAAAATGAAAACATTTTTCATTTTGATGACCCTCCAATGGCCACATTTTCATGTGGGATTCAAGTATGCTCAGTTTTGGTTGCACAGCTTGTCTGACACGGTGTTTGCAGATGCGGAGACGCACACACCTGAGTCCTGTGTGAAGATCTGAGGAGGACATGATACCAGACCCCGCAGCTGCAGCTGCATCCAGGTCCTCAGAGCAGAAGTAAGTTACCAAAGTTATGAAAAATGCCTTATTGTTAACATCTCATTCCCATTTTCCCTTCGTGTAATCAGTTCTCCTGTTTTTTTTTTTGGTTTTTGTTTTGTTGTTTTTTTGACTTCCCAGTAAGAGCTCTCATGATGAGGCGGACTCCTCTGAAGCCGTCAATCACTCAGAGGAGGACTCTGGGAATGAGAATAGGCAAAAGAGTGCGGTAGGTGTTATCCACTGCTCGTGCATGCTGTTTTCTGCAGAGTGATAGTAGAAGAGCAGCAGGCTTACACAAGAAACACTCATGTTAATTAAAGCCTTTGGAAAATATTACTCTGATAATTCACTATCGGGTTACATTTGACCTTTTCAAAGAGGACATTTTAACTAAACACACAAGTGCAAATACTACAGGTGAGCCCTGCTGTTGGAGTATTCTGGTTGGTTTTAAGTTGAAATGATTTGTCCTTTGCTAAATGAGTTGACTGACAGAAACTTCACCTGAAGTTATTTTGCCAGTTTATTAGAAAAGAAAAGGATTTGCTGCTTTTCTTTGTCTTGTATGACTGTCGACTAAATATCTTTGGATTGGATTAAACCTACATGTAGAAAATTTCAGATTTCACAAAGCTAAAACCTCTACTTTATTATTAATATAAATAACAAGGAACACTCTGTTCCTTAAGCGTGGAGGAGTGAAGGGTTTTTCACTCTGCCTTGACTGACTCTTCTTGAAATTGCACCTTGATTAACAGATACTGCCACAGAAATCCACGTGAGTCATTGCAAGCACCTGTATATTCTTTTTGGTCTCCACAGAGACGAAGGAAAAGAGCGCACGAGGGCTCTGAGAATGTCAAGCGCAAAAGTCCCAAAGCCAGCTGCAGCGGTGCTAGGAGAACGGGAAGAGGACACGGCAAACAGAAGCATGTGGAGGCTGTCACCCTGTTTGAGGTGATCACCATGGGCAGGAGTGCCATGCAGGTACGATCAGTAATGGGCATCAGGTTTAATAAGATGTCTAAAAAGGGGATTTCGATGCCCGTGAGGCCTCTAGGTTGTCTCATTTTGTTGAATTTGAAAATCAAAACTGTTCATAGTCTCCATTATCTGTCAAAGCTCCTGATTTCACTCAGTTATTCAGATATTCAGCTAATGAGTAGTTATAATAGGTTGTAAAAATCCAACTTCCTCAATGTAGAAACAGCTGAAGATTCTTGTTGGCATAAGATAATATTATGATTCACTTGCTCTTCCATGCTGCCTGAGCAGGCGGTGATAGACGACTGGATCGAGGCGTATGTGACGGACAGAGACTCCTCTCTCCTCGACCTCATCAGCTTCTTCATCCAGTGCTCCGGGTGCAAAGGCAAGCAGACATGTGCAAATACCTGCCAACACACAAACACATGCAGAATATCAAGAACTGGCTTTATTGTAGCGTACCTTCTTCTTTAGGTGTCGTCACAGCAGAGATGTGTCAGAGCAAAGAGGACAGCGAGGTCATGAGCAAGATGGTCGAGGAGCTGGATGAGGTAAGAGGATTTCAACCTGCTGCTCCTTTGTGGTACCATGTGAAGCATGGTTTGGCATTCTTTGGAGCAGATATGTGTATTTGTGTGTTTCAGGCTGCTGGTCTGCAGTATAAGAAGTTTCTGGCTTTTCCGTGGATCCTCACAGTCACGTGGCCCATGGATACTGTCAGTACCCACTCACTGCGCTTTCTCTAGTACTTTATGCACATTATGTTAGCTATGGTCGGTTTTATTCTTCAGTGAAATTTCTTTTATCAGTTTTAAACACATCAGTCACAGCCTACACCGTATAAAACCACCTTTTGCTACATAATATTTGGCACACACTTCAGAATTATTTGGGCACTTGAAGATTCACATTTGCTAACAGGTTGTTAACCCTTTCTGTTCCAAAAGTGTTAATTACAACAAAAACTGGCTCACATGGATGCTGTTTTCTATTTCAAATGAAGGAATTTTTGAGCTATCTGTACAGTGAATAAGTTGTACGCTTAGAATTTAGACAGAGATTGACAGTAAAGCTGCAGAAAGTGAAGGTTTCCACTCTGTTGTATTCAGTTCAGTGTTGCAGTGCATTTGTTCATGTGCGGTAGGTTGACAGAGCTTGAATCCTGTTTTGCAAGAGCACACTATTTACATGTCAGGCTCAGTTACTTTCATTTTCACTTGTAATTCACAAGTCTGAGGCACTGAGCCGTTCCACCGGAGCGGCAGGGCGGTCTTATGCTAGAAAAGAAGTGCTTTGTACCCATGTTAAAAATGAAAAGTCTGGTGGTAGTAGTAGTAGGGGTGTTGCAAGATACCTGTATTGATGATAGCCAAATGGATGTGTAGAGCTGAGCCGTCAGCTGATGTGGGCTGGCAGTGAGATCAGCTGGTCTGCAGGGAGTGTGGTTGAGCTTAACTTTGTTGACTGCCTGATCTAGCGCTATGCCCAATTTCCCAAAAAGAGAGACAAAACACACAATGAACAAAGTTTAAGATGAGTTTGACTGACAGCATTATTGTTATTTTTATCAGATTTTCTATAGATAGTGCAGTATCATTAGCATGACTTTTTTTTTTTTTTTTAGCCCATGTAATC
>VUQI01013459.1:2864-18381 GCA_015106735.1 Paratilapia polleni
AACAATGTCTCTCGACAAAATAACAGCTGGCGACACAAAGTGGGCAGGTTCTGAATTAAGCTAACCTTAACCCTAACCATAGCTCCTAACCCTAACCCTACCCCCTAACCCTACCCTAACCCTAACCCCACCCTAACCCTAACCCCAACCCTAACCCCTAACCCTAACCCTGAATTAAGTAAACCCTAACCCTAACCATAGCCCCCGAACCCTAACCCTAACCCAACCCTAACCCTGAATTAAACTAACCCTAACCCCTACCCTAACCCTAACCCCAACCCTAACCCCTAACCCTAAATTAATCTAACTCTAACCCCAACCCTAACCCCTAACCCTAACCCTGAATTAAACTAACTCTAACCCCTAACCCCCTAACCTTACCCTAACCCTCTAACCCTAACCCCAAACCCAAACCTAACCCCTAACCTTACTCCAACCCTAACCCTGAATTAAGATAACCCTAACCCTAACCCCCTAGCCTTACCCTAACCCCCTAACCCTAACCCTAACCCTCTAACCCTAACCCCCTAATCCTCTAACCCTAACCCCTAATCTTACCCCAACCCTAACCCCGAATTAAGATAACCCTAACCCTAACCCTCTAACCCTAACCCTAACCCCCTAACCCTAACCTCAACCCATAACCCTCTAACCCTAACCCTCTAATCCTAACCTCAACCCCTAACCCTCTAACCCTAACCCTCTAACCCTAACCCTGTTTGCCTTACACTTCAGTTAGTTATAGTTAGTTTCCCACCCTTTTTGTACCAAACCTGTTTCCAATTAACTATTAGTCTTTGTATATAAAGCTGCAGCTTTGCACTCCTATGTTGCCAGATTCTCTTGTCTCCTTTATGTTTGTTGTGTTGATTGTGTTTTTCTTGTGTTATTCTTGGTGTGTGGATTTTCTTCTGTATGACCTTTTGGAGTGTTTATGGACTTTGCCTTTTGCCTACACCTTCTTAGATTGTGTGCTTTCACTGTCTGCCTCCTCGTGTATGACCACCGCCTGCTGTGTGGGTTGAAGACTTGGATTTTGGATTTACTCTTCCTGCCTCCGGTGTGTCCTGCATTTGGGTTCTATTCCTGTGTGATTTTTACATTAAGATCTCTGCTCCACTACATTTTAGAGGGAAATATGTCAGTTTGTACATGCAGTAACTACACAACAGTATAAAAAGAAGCAAATATAACACTGACATTACAAACCTGATTAATACATCAGAACCATAACTGATATATGTATGATAATTACAGCAGTCTGACAGAAGCCATTTTTTACACGAGTACATTTTCTTTGAACACACCTTTGTACTTTATGTAATACATTTTTACATGAATAAAAAGCATGTAAGATAAACGAGACTCTAGATACTACACCATCTATGACGCTGTTCTCAACACCCAGCATCTCATTCACATGCTTCCTGTGTTGAAATGAAACATAGTCTTTGGACATAATCATGAGAAGTTGTCTCAGATTAATGCATTGGAGCAAATCCAAGCAGCCACATACATGAAGGTTGTTGCAGCAACAAATGAATGCCGATGGAATCACATGTTTAGCAGTCAGCTAAGAGCGATTTTTGGCCATGTCTTCCTATAGGCCTTTGACCACTACACTACACGGTGTTTTTACTTGTCACGTCACGTGTTTCCAAGTCTGTGTTTTGTGCATTTAAAGCTAAAAACACATAGATACACTTTTAATACCACTCAAGCACAATGATGTCTTACACAACTATAAAGGTTTGTGTATTGAATGTGAAATACAATAATTTTTCCAAACATTGCTATGGCTTCACTGGCTGCAGTCTCTTAGGGAAAGATAGGTGGGAGGTTAGAAACGGTGAGGAGCTAAATTTTAGCCTGAGAGCTCTTCTACTGACAGACGAGGTTGCTCAGCCGATTGAGTGCAGCATCTAGGGGCCAAGTGGGAACTCTGGGCACAATGCAATATGCATAGCACACACTGAATTATTTAGCCAAGGTTGCGTAACGCCTGAATGCTGCAGTCTGCAGTCCCTAAGGTTACACCAAATGTCACAGCTGGTCAAGCTCAAAGCCAACTTGTTAAAGATAGAACACGTGTGCTTGGTTCTGCAGATGCTGACAGTAAATACGGCAGCATGTGCTGGGTTTAAGAATTCAGTGCCAGCCTCTGCTAGATCCAGCAGTGTTTACTTGTGATTCACAATTTAGACTAATAGTTTCAGTTCTGATAAACAAAAGAATATATATATTTTTTAATCTATGTTATAAACTTTGGATTGATATAGTCTCATTACATCTGATTAAAAAAAACAAAAAAACTGAGACCCTCACTATAGATGTTTATATTCATAATACATTTACTCAAACATCATACAAGTTTCCATCAAACTTTCATGTGATCTCATCCACTGTTGATAAATTAAATTTCAGAATATATTCTATAAAGTCTCTGGTCACATCAGTCGATTGGATTGTGTTTTTGGGATATTGAAGATATTTGACTAATGCTGGTAGAATAAATAAACCTTGGGAGGGAAAGAGACTTGTCCACAGCAGAAGATTAATGACACAAGAGCTCATTTAGAGCTGCCTGACAACAACATTACATATTCAACAAACACTCCGCAGTAGCTGTTAATGAGTGGCAATGAGTATTTATTTGTGGACTGGGATGAGAATGGTGCTGCGAGTGTATCCAAATGGGACATCAGTGAACTGTGGCCTTTCCTCTGGATATTTCTATGGACATACTTTTGGGAGAAAAAATGCTGATATGGCTTTGGAGAGTTTTCCAACAAAATGTGACATTTCACTGAAGAAACCAGTATTTGAAGTAAGTTTCTGTGCCATAGCTACTGACCCTTGAAATGCTTCTGCTCTGTTATACTTTCCAAATGCCCTGGGATTAACAGGGCAAAGTTTTCTGTACTAAGTCTCTCTCACTGTTGGCCTTAAATATAATGTAGTCACCTTCCTGACCAGTCTAAAATGGTAGGAGTGTGCAGAGCAAAGGAGTAAGAAGAAAAAACATAATTTGATTTTCTTGGTTACAGTACAGAATAACAGATGCAAAAAGAGTCAACAAACAAACAAACAAACTGATCATAAAAAACACAAACACTAATCAAATGATTATAGCATCACAATAAAGTTGGCAGGCCTATCAAAATAAATCGAGCACAGCATTACTTCAGGTGAAGCTCAGTCAATCCTGGCAGATCAGCTAATGGCTCAGTTGATACTCACATCCAACTGACTAATCTTATATAGGACATACTATTTAAGCTGTTTTAGCCTTCCCACAGTTACTATGCATCTGCAAGCTGCTTTGAAACCCACTTTAGATCCTCCTTTCACAGTGTATCTGACTTAATATGCATCATCTGTGTTTTCATTGCCTGCTCTACTCTGTGCCGGGGGATCTTACTGCTGCTCACTGTGCCTTATGCCTTTCACTTATCCACGTGCAGTGGCAGCCAGGTTTCAGAACAGTAAAAAAAACAAAATTCTTGAGAAAGAAAACAAACTCTTAAATAATAGAAGCAGAACACAGATATGATAGAGGTTATTGACTGGCTGAACCTAGCTGTACTATGAAAAGTAAATGGTAAATGGACTGTTACTTATATAGCGCTTTTCTACTCAGATTCTGTGTACTCAAAGCGCTTTAACTACAGGCCACATTCACCCAGTCACACATACATTCATACAGCACTTTTATCTATACTTAAGTGCTTACTAACATTCACACAGACACTCACACTCCGATGAATGCATCGGGAGCAACGTGGGGTTCAGTATCTTGCCCAAGGATACTTCGGCATGCAGACTAGGGGAGCCAGGAATCGAACCACTGACCTTCCGATTAGTAGGCGATTCGCTCTACCTCCTGAGCCACAGCCGCCACAGAAAAAAGCACCAACACTTGCTCGTAAAGTATTAGATTCAGCGATCGTTTTTAAATAAGAACAATACTTAAATGGAAGATTAAAGAAGCAAGTCTTTAAAAGTCTCCTTAAAGCATTGGCTGGGTTTGCGTCCCTAATATTTTGAGATGAGTTATTCCAAAGTTTGGGGGCATATTGTGTGGAATATTGGCAGTGGAGGGTCTCGAGCCTTGACTCTGTTGTGGACACGGACACGGACAGCTGGAGACACCACGGCCGAGTGGTCAATCCTGCTATACTTCTTCGCAGTCCACTTGAAGTCTGCCCCCCTGGGGCGCATGTGTAGTTGGTGCATTGTAATGTAAATTCTCAGTGGACGAGCCCACGCAGTCACATAAAACAGGCAGGCACGCGGATGTCCACATGCACCCTCACCCTCACACTGACATGACAAAATTTTACACCACTCAGACACAAGCAGACCCTAGCAAGTTAGGACATAAAGGGACAAACATACAATGTAAGATGGTCCAAGATCATTTAAGGATTCATATACAAGTAAACTGAACATCTTCTGATTTCTGAAAACGTGCCTCCTTAGAGTGTGTCTAAAACCAATCCCAACCCTATCCCTAAATCTAAACAGGTTGCCGGTGACCTGGTGCATGTTAAAAGGTTAAATAATATTTCATTACTTGCTCACTTACTGTTTGGAGAGCTTCTGCATGGTTTGCTGCTCTGCTTTTTGTGAGAGTGCTCAATTTGTAATGCTTAATTACAACTCAAGTTCATTGCCATTTTCACTCTGTATTTCTTCAGTTTTTATGTCTGCAGGAGTTGAGATCACTGAAAGTGACTCAGCACAAGAAGCATCCAATAATGTCCCTCCCATTGCTCTAAGTCTACCAGCATGCTGTGATTGACAAAATAAGAGCAGACATGGGCCTTAAATTAGAGCCCACCCCTGCATCATTCTCGCCTCTGACTCACTTCTTTTCCCTCCAGAGGAATAAATGTGCAACATTCTCTGATTAGATTAGAAGATTAAGAAGCAGATTAGCACAACACCTTCTCTGCAACGCGAAGCCTTTAGACTTCATCAATGAAGAGATTTAATTAATTACTGAGCCTTATTTAACAAGCCATTCTGAATCATTGCGATCGACTAGTTGGAACTGTGTCGAACCAGCCTGTGCAAGCGGGTTTAAATTTTTCAGTTTCAGAAGTTTAATGTGACTTCAGTGATACCTACAGCTTATCTGCACTGTCCAAAACAAACAGGGAAATGAACAGGACAGCTTTGGCTCATGTTGGTTTGCTTGCAGGAGTGCCTCATCAATCACAGTTCATATTTCCATTTAATCCCCACTCATTTTAATTCTTCCACCCACACAACACGTTAACGATGATACACTTGGTTTTCATCAGGTCTGCAGATAATATAAGATAAGGTGTGCGAGAAACTGGACTTCTGGTTTCAAACACCTCATCTGTGTACCGAGTATCTCCTCAAGCTCCATCCCATTTTGATTCTACCACTGGATGTGCAAGCTAAAACTGAGATCTACTGAGAACTATACTGCTTCTCTGGGTACATATGAAACCTTTTAGTGTGTAAGAGCGAGAGTCCCTAACTGGAATATCTGCAGTGTTGTTTTTCATCAATTGTTCTCTGTTACCTTTGCATCTCCATTGTTCTCCTCCTCTCCTCCCTTTTTGTCACTATCATCTAAAACAATGTCAGCAACAGAAGCAGGTGAACAACACACAACCTTCCTCTGAGAATAATGTTACCAAACTGGTCCTGTCCTTCCCTTAAAGGGACTGCTTTTCCACTTCAGGGAAGTGGTAGAGTGCTCTTCAAAGGTGCCTTTCTTGCCTCCCAGCCAGCACCTGGATGCTGAATTGTTCTGTACAGTCAGCAGTTATGCCTGTAACCTGCACTTCCCCTGTGGCTCAAACAGGAACACTTCCATTATCTCAAGGTCTTTCATCACTAAGTCACCTCACCTTACCGGCACTCAATAAATACAGCAATATCAGTTTCTCAGGCAAAAACCTGGAGCTATGCAACAACACACCTGCATTTCAGCACAAAAAAATGTAAAACTGCACTGAAAAACCTTCAGTGTGTTAGTTCACACTGCACCATGTCAATTTCTTTTATTTTTTGAAGTCAAGGCACAATATTTTACCTGAGATGAACAACGGCTTGGAAAATGTTCAAGTAAATAGAAAGATGGTGGTTTGAGTGTTTTCTCTGGCTTTTTACAAACTATGTCACTGATTGAATTGACTGGACAGTTCTAATCATCCTGCGTCACTGAGAACCACATGGACAGCAATTTATACAGTGCTTATGCTTATATGTATGTTTCCTAAAGACACCACCATAAAGAAACAACTGATTAGTCTTATTAGACTGGAAATAAACCACATGTCATGACAGGACAAGAAAGAGGCAGCTTACAGAGCAAAACACTCAATTCAATTTTATTTTAACTATAGTGATGTGAAGAAACTTAAGACCCTAGAATATTATCGATAGAAATCAAACAACCAAAATGATCCCCCACAAGCAGCAATTTGTGACGTTGGAGACGAAGAACTCCCTTTTAACAGGAAGAGACTTCTGGCAGAACCAGGCTTAGGGAGGGGCAGCCATCTGCCACAACTGGCTGGAGGGTGAGAGAAAAGCAAAGACAGAAAAGCGAGACCATGAACAACAAACAGAACAAGAAACAAAGGAGAGGCAAAAGTTAATGACATGAGGGAGTGGCACATGGGCAGTGAAAAGAGGGGAGTGGAGGAGAAGTGCTCAGTGCATCATAAGAGGTCCCCCAGCCTGAGTCTATAGCAGGATAACTAAGGGATAGTTCAGGGTCAAAATGCAAACTGAGATCTCACGGGAGAGGGTCCTGATAGCTGAAGGCTCTGCCTCCCATTCTAAACTATAGGAACCACAAGTAAGCCTGCAATCTGAGAGAGAAGTCCTCTGCTGGGATAAAATTAGGTCTTTAAGATATGATGCATTCAGGAATTTGTATGTTAGGAGAAGGATACAAGACTGGAATTTGACCACTCGCTGTGGTGACAACAATAACAAGGTCTGGGATATATGACACAGTAAATTGGCTCTCGTTGCTAAATGCAGGAGAAATAAGCAGGCGTAAAGGTCTCTGCAAGGCTGATAAGGGTCAAATGAGCCAGACAGCTCATTTGGAGCATCTTCATGACTGCAGGACCAGAAGACAGGTTCCCTTTCAGCACTGGTGAGTATCCACTGTTCAAGGAGGGCCAAACTATCAATACAGGATGGTAATGATGGCTGTTCCATCTGGTCTGAGCAGACAGATGAGCTACTTTTGTACAGGCAGTAACAAAATTTACAGATGGAAAATGTGTCACAACACTCATGCTTCCAACCCTGCGTGTTGTGTGTGCAGCACTGTGTAGCTCTATCAGAAATCATAATGTTTTGCCTATGTGCCTATCAGTGTGTGTGTTATCAGTGGTGTAAAAATACAGAAAATTAGTGAGACAGATCTATTCTGAAATTAGTAAAGAGTTAACCATCATGAGATTACCACCCAAAAGGTGTGTCTTTGGCTGATCTCAGAAAAGCTAAATGTAAAGGCACCCTAAACCTTACGTAAGCATGCGTGAGCTGTGTCATGAATAACATGGATGAATAACATCTGAGAGCTGTCAGCAGCTCTTGTCATGTCACATCAGCTGTGTGGAGTTATTTTAAGCTTTAGGAAGAAAAAAAGCAAAACAGCTAAGGGCAGTTTATGCAAGGCAAGAATTCTGACCCATTAAAAATGCATCTAAGCATTCCCCTTTAGGGATGTACAATTTTTGCTTCAGTGTTCAGTCCAAAACCAATGGGTGATGTCATAGTGACTTCCTCCTTTTGTATACATTTTATATAAAAAGGAAGCAAGCAGCAGCTGTCACAGTATTTCCAGAACACCTGCTGACATGATTTTAGCTGCTGTTGTCACTGTTTCATTAAAGTGTGAGGAAAAAAGTGGTTCCATCAAGTTCAACAAATAGGTGTGAGGTCCAGCACATTTCCAGCCTTACTGACCAAAGTGCTTAAAGCACACACACACATTCATACAGTGCTGTTAATACTAAACGACTGTACAGTGCTTTTCCTCTCAAACAAACACACAGCGGTGCTTTGTCTGCAGCAGCTGTGTTGCTTTCAGTCTCTTTCATGTGTTTAACGTCTTCATATTTTTCTAATATCATAGTTTTTCTTTCTTTGTAAAATCAGTCACTCTGCTGCCAGTAGATCTGCCCATGTTTGTGATTGGTTAGATGCTGCCAATGCCATAACCATGGGTTGACTTATCGAGCTGATAACCACTTTTGTTAACCGCTTAGCCTGATTGCCGATGTTAGGATAAGTGAAGCAAAATAAGTCAAAAATATGTTGGGTGTGCTGAACTTGCTTCATAGTAAATACCCCTGGTCTGTAATCTGGGCAACATGGACACAGAAATAGAGTAATACTTAGTCATTGTATGAAAACACTGGAAAAACACTGAAAACTGTGTATACAACACTGTAACACACAATTCTACTAATAACTAGAGTAACACATGCACAAAATGATACTTGTGAGTCTGTCCCCTCACTCAGTGCTGGGATGTTCCTCTTCATGCCTGCCTCACATACGCATATAAACTATTCACTTTAGCTTCACTCCAATGAGAATTTTATCCATCTATCATTATTCTGCTCATGGCTTCGCACTTACTTTGCTCTTTCAGTGCAGTGGAGAAACCAGGGAAGGTAAAATGAATGACTGGATGTGGACTGGTCATATTTAACATTAAACCCAAACACTGCAACAGGAATTTTTTGATGGGCATGAATCTCAGATTCGCTTTAATTTGTATCCTCTGCATATTGTACCAAGAACTGCCTTTTATTTGCTAAAGTGGCTGAGTGGTGCTTAATGATTTCCAAGACCCACTGTATAGTAAATAAAGCATGAGTGTTTGTTTCTAACGTGTGTTGGGAGAGCATTTTCAAGCCTGGTGAAAGACAGACCTGAGTTGCTGCTGCTCATTGACTCCTCTTCTTAATTTCTCTTCATTCTCTGCACTAAAAGCAACCCTCATATGATCCACCTCTGATTTGCATTGCAAAACAAGTGACACTGTCAAGGTGCACAATATTAAATGCGTTAATCACACTACCTAAAAAACCCCTCATGTTTAGAGGGAACATTTTTGCCAACAGGAGACTAGAAGCAGGGTTGGCACCAGAACGTGGATGGGCTACCAGCTTTGATAATAGAGAGGTGTACATTATACTTTCATTTTTGTGCACAGTTGGCCTTGGACTCAAAAATGCTATGTCCACAAAACAGAGGTTATAACCTGAGGAAGTAACCTCATATAATTAATTAACCTACAAATGGGACCAAATGTACAGGCTACACAACAAATTCACATACAAAAATGCAAACAATACCTGTCTTACAGCATTGTGTAAAAAGAAGAAGAGATATTTTTTTTAAGGTGCGCATGGGGATTAATGAACTCATCCCAAAGTGGGCAGTTGGAGTTGCCAATTGTGAGTGCAGAAACTGCTCAACACATTTCCATTTGTTTTTCAGATTTCAAGTAAGCTCATGCTTTAAAATGAGCTGCAGAAATTAATGAATGACCTCTTTTTATTTTCTAAAGTGTTGGTGGGGGATAAGGGGACACGTTCCAAAGTCTGACTTGTATCGGTCCATGTGCTACAAAATCATCGGGATAGATGTAATCTCCGCTATCCTTCTCACCCATGCTAGTTGCTTCTATTGATGTGCTAAGCTACTATTAGCTGAATCACTAGCTTGAGCTTGGTTGTTACTTAAATGATTTATTGCTAGTGTGGGTGTTTAATCATTCCCCACTCACTTCATGTGGTAATGAAAGAATGAATGGTTTGAGGGACACAACAAACAACACAAGGTGTTGACCTGGCCTCCCCCTAATCCTAATCTGATCAAGCAGGTACAGGATGCACTGGAACAAGTCCAATCTTCTGAAGCCCAGCCCAACAACCCACAGCATCCAAAGGATTTGCTGCCAACATCCCAGAGCCAGATACCACAGGACACTCCCAGACATCCCGTGTCTATTCCCTGACAAGCCAGATTTTGGTGGCACAAGGGGGACCTCGGAGTCTCTCTCAGCTATCACGGGGCAAGGCTCCTCTGGGTACATGGAAAAATAACCTAACTAGTCAAATAATTAAAGATGTATTAATTGATAAGTTTTGTATACTGGCATACACACTCAGCCCCAGCATTAACACTGCTGGACAGGTGACCTGAATCACACTGATTATCTTGCTATAATATAATGTTCTGCTGGGAAAACTTTGGGCTCTGACATTCATGGCATCGCACATGGCAATAGCATTCCCCGACAGCAGCAACCTCCTATCGCAGGACAATGGACACCACCACAGCCCAAAACCACCACAGCAATGGCTGGAAACACAACACCTGACCTCCCATCTCCCCAAGTCTTATTTCAATCGAGCATTCACTGGATGTGGTGGAATGATTCTGATCCACAGAGGCTGAACCCTGTGACGCAAAGAATCCAAAGGATCCTTGACCGATGTCAAGCACCAAACCAGCAAAAGGTCACCTCCACATTGTCGGTGGTTTTAATCTGGTCAGTCCTCAGTTTATGTGTCAACCAGCAACTGCTAGCTACCATGCTAACAACATTACATTAACACTGAGGTAGTTCTGGTCTTTTTGGATTGTGTTTACGGTTTGTGGCAAAAAAACCCAAACAAACAAACAAACAACAAAAACAAAACAATCATTGCAGTTTGATTCAATTCTATGTATCTTTTACTTTCAAAAAATGTAATGTAATGGACACCTACTGCCTCTCATTGGTCTTATATCCTGCATCTCTGACATTATTGCATCCTGCAAGATCTCTCCTGTAATTAAAAACAAAGTGGAAACTGAAACTGAAAATTGTTTAATCTTTCCCTGAGCAAACTTGAGATGGTGCAGTTGAAAGAATAAATGGATGTACCACTTGTGCTGGCCTCAGCCTGATTAGATTTCCTCCTTCAAATCCACAATACAAAAGCCAAACTCAAGAAAATAAATGATGAGGTACACAAGACTTGATAGATGGCATGATGCTCCAGCAGGCTTGATTTTTTGTTTTTTCTAGACATGGCTTTAACTATTTACCTACTGAACATCTTTCCAAAGCTACAGGCAGAAAATTTTAACAGCAGTTTTAAGAGTTTCAACCAAATATCAACAAATTTTAATACCTTGGAAATCTTCAGCCCCTTCCATTAAACCCCCAGGCTTAAAGACATGGTGATGTTTATGAATTCAGAGGAAATAGTCTTTTGTCAGTTTATTATAAAATTATAAAACATCCTATGTCTATGGGTTTTGTTTAGTTTAGTTTTTTTAATTTAAGAAAAATAGGTAATTAATTTCCCAAAACAGTTGGACACTTTAGCTTTGTGCAAACACTAATCAAACAGGAATAAATATATATATATATATATATATATATATATATATATATATTGTTGGGACTATTTTTAGTTATGGATTTATACATGTTTTACATTTCCAGCAGCAATACACTAGTCTTTAAAATGACCCTTTAAAGTATTTGCCTTGTCAGTCAACTGAAGCATGTAAAATGCATTGCCACTAGTGTCAGTGAGAGGATGATGTCAGAGGACGTGAGGAGGTTGGGAATGAGCCGCCTATAGAGCCGCCTTTGTCTCAGGAAGTCTATATTTAAACCCGCCATGTTTAATTCATCCTCAACCATCATCTTTTCGCACCGGCCCTGTATGTGAAGCAGGACAACAAATGAACCAGGGGACTTAATGAAGTGAAATGTCACAGCCCTGCGGTGGGGTTGTGCAGGTTATCGATGGGATATGAATGTCACTTCATAATGCAGCCGGCCTTCGTGACCCACGGGGACAGCTGCACAGAGAGTTGTGTGTAAAGTGGATATATACTTGAGTGACACTGCAACCAGCCGCAACTGATCCATAGAAAGTAGTATTATCTAATATCCAAAAACATTTTACAGGAAATAAATTTCGGGGGTGGGAGGTTAAAAAAAATCACAGGAATAATTCTGACTTCTTAAAATCAGTTCTGTTATTTGGAGATTTCAGCACCTCCTTCCCTTCTTTCAGATATATGTAGATATTCATGTGTTCCTTTCTGCAATTAATTTTCACAGATGTAAAAATTGCCTGAGCTGGAAAATAAATCACTATGAATATGAAATCCTAATTGCATTCTACCAAAATGTCTCTGACTGTCTTGTGGTTCACATCACTGAACACCGCCGCACAGGGACCACTGATTAAACAAGAGAAGTTTCACTATTTTATCACTGGTATCCTTTAAGAATTACATGAGGAACTATGCATGGCTTGAACCCTACAGAAGCCAAGGCTGTCAAAAGAGTCTATATCGTTGTTTAACCTCTTAACATTCACCCCATCACTGGTGTCCCGGTTAAGGTTAGGAGCTGGGTTAACTTCTGCCCTTTTAATAGAACTTTCACCTATTTGGAATATCTGAACAGAAAAGCTTTGAGCAGAAAAACTGTTAAGCCAAAAGGAATTCATGAGGCTCCATTTGAAAGATACTTTAAGATCATTTGTCTGTTTAGCATACAGGTAAACAAAACCTAACTCTACCTCTAACCCTAACCCTAGATGAGTTGCTGGTGACTTGTTGAATGCTAAGAGGTTAATACGGGTGTAACAATTCTCCAAAACCATGGTTGGGTTAATGCCTCAATTTTGGGGCCATGTTTTCAACTCATCAAAGAAAGAAAAAAACTCTTTTGACCACAAACCTCAACACTGGATCATGAACAAAAATGAATTGTTTTTCTCTTCACTTGTTACCTGAACAATCTTATACACCATAGCTTTCACCACAATGGTACAACCACAAATACATTCCTGATGTTACATATGCAAGCTCTTCCACTTTTAAGGATCAACAAAATCCACATAAGGAGGCAGGAGAGGTGGAGCCAGCACAAATGCTTGACTGTCAATTGTTAGACTTGACTTTGAATCTAGTCTAGGACCATTTTGTTTGCACTCAGCCAAAAAAAGAAAATGAAAGAAAAACAAACACTTCTTGGTTGGACTGAAATAAACATTACAAAGCTCTGTTTTCTGGGTTTCCACTGAGCAAGCTTTCAAAGATGATAAGAAACAGAACTTATTCTACATGCCTCTAGAGCCAATTTAACTTTGAAACATAACCACAGATCGTAATAAGAGCTTGGACATAGGAGTTAAGTGGTCATTTTCTGGAGTTTTAGATGCTTGAAGGGGTTTCCTAAAGAAGTGCTTTCAAATTATTGCTGGACATGTAAACACCAGTTTTACCCACTACAATTAACCTTCATTAAGTGGGTTTACCTCGCATTTGCAAACAGGTGAATTTTGGCACTAGCTTGAATTTAAAGAGATTAAAATTTTCATTTTAAAAACTCCAATGCAAAATATACTGTGCCACAGGTTTATGTGTTCTGAAAAGGACTCTTTAACCTCTTAGAGGAAGGTAAAAGATCAAGCAGACTGACTTAGGCTGTGGTTAAAGTCAAGAAAGCACTGCCATATTTACAGACCAGCATTGTTTCCAGGCACAGCTCACCAAACTAAGGCCAAATAAGGTATACCAATATTATTTAATCGCACTTGCATATACCACCAACAACCAAGAGTGCTGCCAAATCATCCTTAAGTGAAATCCAATCACAATGTAGTTGCCATACCAAGATAACAATTTAAAAATGTTGCCATTAAAATAATAAAATAACTTTTCATGTGTTCGACCTTGTGGACATAAACCAGAAGCAGTAATGGAGCCTGGCTTTTCAGACATTTTCCTCTCTACCAAAAGTGACAGCTCAAAAGGCTGCATTTATAGTGATGCATCCTCAAGAGTGTGCAACGGGGCAGGAAGACATAAACAGCACATTTACAGACAACTCAAGCTGAGTGAGTGAAATACATTGCCTGATACACATTCAAGCGTGGATTGTAAAGTCTAAAGAGCTGTTGTCACTGTGATGACGACCATTTAAGTCTATTCCAGCATCAGGTTGCTGGCTGCAGTTGGAGAGTGGGAGTCAGCAACTGATGCTCAGCCTCAGTGAGGGGTAGCTTATGAACAGAGTCGATGAAAACAGCAGCTCTGACATTTTTCTTGACACCTTAAAGGATGTTTGTTGTTCAGCATGAGTACTATGCAATGTAGTACTACATGTCATAAGATTGCACAAACAGGTTGGATGTCGAGATCTGAGAGCAGGATGAGAGCCCCATAACAACATATGGAGGGGCCGGTAATTCGCTCAAGTAAATTTTATCCAGACCACTTCAATTAGAGGTAAAACATGAGGGCACATGGAAAGTCATCAATAAGACGAGCGTGGTGAGTGGTGAACTTGGCTGATCTGTTGGCAATGCCTTCAGATGGTTTTCACCATACTTCAGATCATACTACATCTGACAGACACTTCAGAATTCATATTAATAACTATATGTTTTAATCTGTTCCTGTCCTATTATATGTGGAGTTCCTCAAGGGTCAATCATTGGACTAATTTTGTTTTCATTATACAAATATGTTACCCCAGGGTCACCTACTCAACAGTTTTAGTGTTTTTACTTTTTTAAACCATTGCTATGTTAATGATGATGAGGATGTATTTCTCTCTTAAGTTGAACAAGCTCTCCTACCTCAGTGACTGCTTCACTGTTGTTATTAACTGGATGTCTTTAAAGTTTGACCCCAACAGTTTTACTAAGAAGGTCAATCACTACATTGGCCCACTGCAAAATCCAATCATCTGCTAAGAATCTTGGTATTATTTTAACCAGCATTTGAATTTGAATCTCACATCTCAAAGCTCATCCAGTTTCTTTTTTCTGAGAAACACTGCAAAAATCAAACTTTTACTGTCACTCAATAACTTACCCAGTAACACTTTAATTTTCTCCTGTCTAGATTTTTGTAACTCACTTTTTACTTGCAACACTCAGTTCTCCCTAGCTAGCCTTCAAATAGTCCAGAACACAACAGCTACGTAGTTCAGCATATCACAGTATACAGCTCCGGAAAAAATTAAGAGACCACTGCAAAATTATCAGTTTCTCTGATTTTGCTATTTATAGGTATATGTTTGAGTAAAATGAACATTTTTGTTTTATTCTATAAACTACCGACAACATAACTCCCAAATTCCAAATACAAATATTTTCATTTAGAGCATTTATTTGCAGAAAATGAAAAATGGTCAAAATACCAAAAAAGGTCCAGTGTTCTCAGACCTCAAATAATGCAAAGAAACCAAGTTCATATTCATTTTTAAACAACACATTACAAATGTTTTAACTTAGGAAGTGTTCAGAAATCAATATTTGGTGGAATAACCCTGATTTGCAATCACAGCTTTCTGGCTTGATTTATGCGAAGAGCCAGGCTGAAGTTTGCAAAAGACCATAAGGATTGGACCATAGCGGACTGGAGTAAAGTCATCTTCTCTGATGAGTCTAATTTCCAGCTTTGTCCA
>VUQI01013467.1:9550-20401 GCA_015106735.1 Paratilapia polleni
GACTGTAGGACTGTAACTTCAGTAAAAAGTCTAAACATTTTTTTCCACTTTCCAAAATAACTATGTTTCAAATATTGCAGCACCACTTTATGTAATAAATGTAAATAAATGTCATGTAATAAATTTGAAATAGGAAACAGGGCTGCACAGCATCAGACACTTCATCTCCTGCATTTTCTATTCTCTGCAATTTTTTATGCACCAATTTACACACTTTTGCTTTCTGCATTAATTTACAGAAAAAAGCACTCAACCTTTGTTAAATTAAAAAAAATAAAAATTAAAAAAACTAATCAGCCCCCATGTTAACAGTTCACCATATATATATATATACCCAGACTCTAAGCCATTTTGTATTGCTTTAAAATAATTATTCTTACCATCTCTTATTTAATATTTTCCCTGTTTAGTCAACACACCATAGGCATGATTTACCCTTCACTCTTGTGTTTGTCTGGGCCCAGGGAGCAGACATGAGAGTCAGAGTGCAATGAGTTGACAGCTCTGTCTGATATCAGGCTACTTTTGTGTCTTTTCTGTGGGGAAATATCCTGTTTTAATTTGCATGTGTCATCTGTTCACATCAATAATAAATTAATTATTGTAATTAACCCCTGGATTTTAAGGCTCAGATGTGTTTGAGAAATGTTTCTGGTCATATTCTGGGATAATTTTTCGGAATCATGTTGTTGAGGGTGGCAGAAAACAAGGACAGGCAACATTGCCTACAGTTTAGTTAGCAAACTAGCAACAACACATCTAAACCTGAAAAATGCAGCTCACAGCTAGTTGGTTTTAAGACATAAAAAGTGTACTAATATTGGACCCCCTACTCCTTTTCCCTTGCAGTTCTTCCAACCTCCTCTGTGAACATGATGCCAGAGGAGAAGCTGTGCAGCTACTGACTGAGATGACAACATTTTGTGTGCGTGCATGTGTGTGTTTGTGTGCAATAAATATGTTTAACACAAAAGATTCATTGGTTTTGTGAACTCATAATTTAAATTAATGCCTCTTTTTTATTCCCAAAAAAAGAGGCATTCATCTTCAAGTAATCTTCTAGGAGTTTCTCTAAATAATTCCTCAGCTTCTTCTATGACAAATGTATGTATTCTAAATGGGGGGGGGGGCTTGCCACCTTTGATTTTGGATCTTCTTTATTGCTAATACATCAAAGGAAAAGTTAGAAATAAAAATAATGCAATGTACAGACATCATCTGGAAAAGGAAGGGAGGAAAAAGTGAAACAAAAAAAAAAATAGAGAAACCATCTGCTTCTAATTACATGTCAAACTGGTGACTTAGCTTTTCATTTTGGCAGTTTTCCCCACTAGCTCCTGCCCAGGACTGTGTCTGAGAGTCAAGACTAATCAAAGGCACTTGTATGTAGAGGACTGTTGGCCTCTGAAGGAACTGAGCCAGTTCAGGCCAGCCTGCTGCTCTTTCTCTCCTTTACTCCTTTTCTTTTCCCTCTCACTCTCTCTTCCCTTCCTGTCTGTTTCAGAAGTGAAGGATTGAGACATTCCTTCAAGCTACTTTAATTCAGGTTTCTGTGGGATTTAAACATGCACACTGAGGTTTTGGTACAGTCCATGTTAGTGCCGTTGTTTCTGATCCTTCTCTCTTTCATTGAGGACACTTTGTTGCAGTCGGTGAGGTGAGTTTCAACAGAGCTTTGTTTTTTCTTGTTTATTTTAGGATAGTTTGGAGAGCAAGAAGGAAAAGGGAGGTGCAGAGTTTTGCTGACAAAGGCGACATTTAGAGAGTGCAATGTGGGAAAGTTTAGGAAAGTCTGTTCATATAGTTTACACTTGTTTACTGTGCAGTTTCTTTATGGTGCTTTATTTACTATCATAATGCTGCATGCCAAGTCATATAAGTATGCCTTTCTGTTTTTGTTATCTAATATTGCACGCACTTTTTTTTCCTTTTTACTTTTTCTGTACTCCTCAGCTTATGATCTTTGGTGGTTGTGAGTTTAATGTGGAAAAAATGCATCTCAAAAGGTTTTGCAGTGGCATCAGCAACAAACAAAATCGAAATAAGGAGGGAAAACCCCCAAAACATGATTTATGCATCAAAAAAGGGCAATTGCAATGAATAACATTTTGTACTGTATGAAAGCTTTTATTTCTTTTTTTCTAAAATAAGGAATATACAAATTCAAACCTCTAATGTCCTAATGTAAAAAAGAGACATGAAGTCAGTCACTGAAAATGGCTAGAAAATGAATATGAATGACTAATTTCTGTTTAAAGTCAAGCCCTGGCTAGCAGAATTGTAAATATTTAACTATGACTTAAACTTGTGGGTGTTTACTCTTTAGCAGGTGCACTATGCTTCTATAGTGATTACATTGCATATGTACTGTACAGTGCATATTTATTGAACAGCTGCAGCTAACCCACACATTCTTTACAGAAAGCAACAGCTAAGAATCCAGGTAACTGCGGTGTTTTCTTCGTGTTTTTTTTTCAGTGTACATTCAAATAATTTGTGCCTTATTTGTTTGCCAGTTTTGTCATCATAATGACCTGGCAGTGTCAAAAAAAAGAAGGTGTATTGATTGGTGCTGAGTAACGAAGGTATGCTTTGTAACCTCAACTCTGTAAGCACAGACAAGGAGTGCTATGAAATATCCATATAATGCTCAGCCTACACAACATCCTTAGAGCACACAGATTAAGGTTGTGGAGCTCCACCTGTACTCAGAAAACTAAGGTAACACTATATCAGCTTTATTTATTTATTTTTTAATCCACGCTTTTCCCCCTAAATGGCCTTTAAGAGGAGTCCCCAGGGAAGCCGACAGGTTATTTTTGAATAAGGAGCACAGCAGAAATTGTAAGTCACATGATGCACTTGTGGATTAGAGACTTTTTCCCATACACAATGACACACACATAAAAGGTTTCCTAATCTGACTCAAATGTAATACAACTAAGCCACAGCACTAAAAAACTGGTCTTTGAGGATAATAAATTGAATACATAGTCTAGAAATCAGGTAACAACCACATGAACTGGGTCCTCACTTCTCAGTGAAGTGAGAAGTGTGCATAAAAGTATGTGTAAAAAGCTAAACAATGTAGCACAATGTAGTATCGCTTTCTTTGATTTCTCAAGTGCATTTAACATGATTCAGCCACTGCTGCTGAAAGAGAGGCTACAGGGAATGTTAGTAAGCACATCCTCAATCTCATAGATTACTGACTACCTGACAGACAGGTACGTGAGACTGGACAGTGCTCACTCTATCTGATTTGGTGAAATGCAGTACAGGAGCTCCACACGGGATTGTGCTGTCTCCATTTCTGTTCACCTTGTACACCTCAGACTTTCAGTACAACTCTGGGTCACACACCTGTATAAATACTCTGATGATTCTGCAGTGGTTGAATGCATTAGTGATGGGCAGGAAGAGGAGTACAGAGCACTAGCGGATGATTTTGTGGAGTGGTCTGGGAGAAATCATCAGCTTCTGATTGTGAATAAGACCAGAGAGGTGGTGATCAACTCGAGAAGGAAGAGGATGGCTACGCAACCCATATCTATCCCGGGACCGGATGTTGATGTGATGGAAGAGTACAAGTACCTGGGTGTTCACAATGACAACAGGCTGAACTGGAAGACCAATACAGAGACTGTATACAAAAAAAGGGGGATGAACAGGCTCTATTTCCTAAGAAAGATGTGTAGCGCAATGATGGAGATTTTCTATCACAGTTGTAGCAAGTGCAGTGTCTTTTGCTGTGGTCTGCTGGGGGAGCAGCATCAGAGCTGGTGACACCAACAGACTGAATAAAGTGATTTGGAAGGCTGTGATTAGCCGCAAAATGGACACTTTTGAAACTGTGGTGGAGAGGAGGTCACTGAACAAACTGTTATCCATCATGGATAATCCTGACCACCCTCCTGACCACCACTTACTGGACTGGCAGCAGAGCACCTTCTCTAACAGACTGATTCAGCTCAACTGCCACAAGGATAGATGCAGAAAATCTTTCATGCCACATGCTATCGCTCTCTATAATACACTATATCTGTATCATTTCAACTGCTGTAACAAAAGAATTTCCCAAATATGGGATGAATAAAGTATTTCTCATTTTCATCGCAACTCAATGATGCAATGCAATGATAGTATATGTGTTGTACTGTGTTCCCTCACTACCTATTGCATATAATATAATATAATATAATATAATATAATATAATATAATATAATATAATATAATATATAAAAGTCCATATAAGTGGTAAAATAAGATTTTAATCCACTAGATATGAGACAGCCTGTTCCTACCGACTGGGATCCATGAAGACCCCCAGAGGTATATTTTCATGTCATATCTCACAGGTGTTTTTTTCAATCATTCCAATTTTTGACTTTGTCAATCAGCTTGTTCCTAAGGATTTCATATCCCAGGGGACCCCAGTCAAAAGCACCCAATTCTGCCTATGCAGTTTTAATAAACTGAACTATCTATTCACTTAATGTTAGCATTGGTCCTAAATTAAAGTAACACACAATATCTAGGGGGGTATGGGGCACTCTGTCAGTCATTTTAAAGAAGAAAGACTCAGATGCCATTGCTGCCTTCTTCATCTAGATGGGGAACTTCCCACACTAGTTAGTTAGTTATCAGAACGTTAGAGACATGGAAATGCCAGATCTACTGTACTTGAGAGAGCTGGGGCATGCCCTGGTCATCCCACACATTAAAAGGAGAGCTGATACTGCTACACTGCAAGCCCCAGTCTGAGCAGTAGTCACCCTCCTGGCAATGAGGAAAACTCCACCTGATGATGTGACTGTCCAATGCTCAGCTGGAAGATCTACTCGAAAAAGGTGCTACCTTTGCCCCTGAATCACAGACAGGGAGGTAGCAACTGTTTGTTCCTCCTGTCACATGCAAGCATACCCTGAGCATCGCATTAGGCAAACTGGGTGCTATAACTGCTATGACTGCGCCTGATTAGCTTTAGTTGTTTTTAGTTGCTTCTGGTTGTGAGAGCTTGGTTCGCATTGCCAGCAATAAGTCAGACTGGGCAGACGGGGCTACCCTTTGTCATCAATTCTGTTCATAATATTTATGGACAGAATTTCCAGGTGCAACCAATGGGTGGAGGGTTTGGGGGTCTTATGATCTCATCTCTGCTTTTTGCAGATGATGTGGTTTTGTTGACTTTATCGACCCATAACCTCCAGCTTGCACTGAAGTGGTTTGTAGCCGAATGTGAAGTGGTTGGGATGAGAATTGGTACCTCGAAGTCTGAGCCATGGTTCTCAGCTGGAAAAGGGTGGAGTGCCCACTCCAGGTCAGGGTTGAATTGCTGCCCCAAGTGGAAGCATTTAAGTTTCTTGGGTTCACGTTCCCAATTGAGAGGAGAGCAGAGCAGGAGACTGACAGACAGATGCAACATCCGCATTGCTGGTCTGTTGTGGCAAAAGGCAAGCTGACCCCAAAGCTGTTGATTTATAGGTTGATCTACATTACGACCCTCACCTAAGGTCACAAGCTCTGGGTAGTGACAGTATAAGATCACAGATACAAGTGGCAGAAATGAGCTTCCTCTAAAGCATGTCTGGGCTCTCTCTTAGAGATAGGGTGAGCAGATCAGTCATTTGGGAGGGACTCAGAGTAGAACTGCCACTCCTCCACATCAAAAGGAGCTAGATGAGATGGTTCGGACATCTGACCAGGATTCCTCCTGGGCGCCTCCTAGGTGAGGTGTTTCGGTCCTACTGGACTATGCACAGGACTTCCATCCTGTGTAGACCGTTATGAGTTTGTGCCTCATTTTACCTCACCATATTATTCCAGTAGAGCACTTTACTCTCAAACTTCAGGCTTACTTGTGGTTCCTAGGATATTTAAAAGTAGAATGGGAGGCAGAGCCTTCTGTTTTCAGGCCCCTCTTTTGTGGAACCAGCTCCCAGTTTGGATCCTGGAGACAGACGCCCTCTCTACTTTTAAGATTAGCCTTAAAACTTTCCTTTTTGATAAAGCTTATACTTGGGGCTGGATCAGGTGACCCTGAACCATCCCTTAGTTATGCTGCAATAGGCCTAGGCTGCTGGGGGCTTCCCATGATGCACTGAGCACTTCTTCTCCACTCACCTCTCTTCACTCTCCATGTGTTTATACACCACTATTGCATTTAATCATTAGTTACTATTAAACTCTGGCTCTCTCCCATGTGTCTCCAATGTGTGTCTTTTGTCCTGTCTCCCTCTGCTTTCTTCAGTTTCCTCTCACTTCCAACCAGTGGTGGCTGCCCCTCCCTGAGCCTGGTTCTGCCGGAGGTTTCTTCCTCTTAAAAGGGAGTTTTTCCTTCCCACTGTCGCCAAGTGCTTGCCCATAGGGGGACTGTTGGGGTTTTCTCACTAATATTGTAGGGTCTTTACCCCACAATATAAAGCGGCTTGAGACGACTGTTGTTTACTTTTTCCCCCCACACTTAATGGAAAAATGACATTGATTTTAAGAAGACAGTTGTATGTGTGTGCCTTCATTTTTACCAACTGAGCAATCCTTAGAATTAATAGAGTAATAAGAGTGTGATTTGGCATTATTAGAAAGTAATACATTTACAGCACTTGACTGAGTCCAGTAATAAAAACTCTCATATTTGTATATTTGTCAATGCTAATTCATCAATGATGATAAAGATGATGACGCTTCTGCCTAAATTATAGTACAGAAAAAAAAACATCCAGGCTTCACAGTGTTTTTGTTTGATACTGATTAAATTCTACCCCTCTACAGTCTGGCATCAACATTGAGAACCTCTGCTTGATTATTCTTACAGACAAGGTCTATATTGCAGGGTTTATTTTTTCTTTTTGCAAGTGCCAGAAAGACAAATGGCACTTTATTGCATTAACCTGGATGTAGGAGAACACTCGCTTTTAGATATCGATTTGAATTAACTATATCACTATTTTTATTGCTCTGAATAAGAGTACAGTTTAACCAACAGAGAGTGGAAACTGCTCATATCTATTACCAAGGTCAGAGCCACCAAAAAAAGCTGTCCTAATTGATAGCAGTTTGATGGAATAACCACAGTCGGTTCAAATAGTTCCTGTATGACCTGTATGGAAAGTCTTGACTGGTGGGTGCACATTTGAACTCTTGATGTCATGTTGAAACACAATTATCAGTTAAAGAAAGACTGACCAGTCCAGATCTGGTTTAGACTACACTGCTGTGGTAGTGTGTGGTGTGCTGCTTGTCTGACTGCAACTTTAATTGGCCAAGTTGTAAAAAGTGGTAAAAAGTGATGACCAATCCAATGTCTTCCTTCAGTCTTACACTAAATTAAATTTCAGTTCAAACCACACAGTTTACAATTTTAAATGTCTTTTCTGATGCATTCAACAGTAGGGAACAGGGAATAGTGGTAACTAGGAAAAAAGCATCACTTAAACAAAACCCTAAGTGTTAAAACCAGAGGAAAGTCCAAGATTCTAATGTGGAGCAAGTGAGACTGCCACACTCTGCATCAAGTCTGAGGCATTAACTGTATGAAATGGAAAGATCCTGACCATCAGTATCTCCTTAGCCATTTTCTGGAATTCTGGCTGGATCAAGGGAGGTATCCCACAGAACTAAAAGCAGGAATTAACTAGATGTAGCATTATACTGGTTACTTTGCCCAATATACTGTGTCACTTTGCCACTGGAAAAAAGGTCATTTGAATGTTATGTTGCCATGGTAAAAATAAATGAATAAATAAATAAGATCAGATAAGTTTGAAATTCATTGTGTTGTGTGGCTGAACAGTGTGGTCAGGACTAAAATGGCCATTACTGATTGAAGTCTGTGTGAAATGGAACTTCCATAACCTCCCCATGACACATGGAACAAGCACATTCTGTATTTCATTTTAATAGGAGTGTCAGGAACACTTGAGCTGTTGATTTTTTTTTTTTTTTAATGTGTCCAGTTTTCAAAACTGGACATCTGGCCAATATCAAGAGAGGGCAGGGATTTAAAAAAGAATGCCAAACGGTATCCAAATGAAACAAATCTCATTCAGTGACCCTTTAGGGTGAAACTCAGAAAACAGCTGCTAGAGTGTGCTAAATGAAAGGTACAATTGGATTTATTTGACTTTATTAGCTGTGCATGTGGTAGTGTGTGTGTGTTTCCAAGATGTTTGTTATTTCTTGATAGAGACCCAAACAGACGGGCTGTGTGTTACATTCTTCCCACTTTTCTTTTCTTAGACTTCCTTTTTCCAAGACATTACACTGAAACACCCTCAAATCGAAGGGAAAGAAAGCTGAATGCACAAAATTAATGGGGTTGCTCAATGTGTTAATTCTTTCCATAAATACTGTACCAAATATCTTGAATAGGTCTTTTTTGATGTTTAAAGGGAGACTCTGCTGCATGGCTCAGGAAAGGTATCTTTTTTAGATTTGGATTTCATATTTCCAACAGAAACAGGTGGGAACACACCTTACCTTTGACCTCATTTCCAAAGGTGCGGAAAGTCTGACCTTCTTTCTTTTTCCCAGCCAGGTGGGTGGTGTGTGTAAGCTGTCCACAGAGTCATCCTTGCGCCGCTGCCGGACGCCTGATGGCAAGATCTGCAGTGGAAGGGGAAAATGTAACTGTGGCATCTGCATCTGTGAGGCCACAGATCCAGGGAAGTTCTACGGTCCACGCTGCGAGTGCCATGACTGGGTCTGTGCTACATATAATGGGAAAACCTGCAATGGTGCGTACAATGATAGAGCCTGTCCTCATTCCTAAGGTTTCAAATGCTGCTCTTTTGCCAAAGCTACTGGCATCTCAGAGACAGGCACACGTGTGATTGCCACACTTGATGCAGCAGTAGTGAAACTTGTCTCACTCCCAACTTGTCACTAATAGACGCTTAGAGAGGAAGATTTGGAGTCATATTTTAATGTACCCTAAAGATACATAAGGGACGGTATCTCTGTGATGCTTGCAGTTTCTGAACAAATATTAATACTGCATTTGATGTCCTGGGATGAGAATGGGTTAGTGATATACTGGTACCTAACACAGTCATATGGCTTTGTATTACAGTAAAAAGTCTTTGTTTTATCACTGTCACAAACCTTTTTTCCCCCCACATGATCTGAAGTTATGTATGGGCACATGGCTCCACACATTTTACCACTTTGATATGGTTGTTAGTGATGGTTCAGTAAGTGACACAGCAGATCTCTTCACTGCAGGCTTGAATCAGAGGAGCTTGCCAAATGGACTCCCCAGCTGAAGTGTAGTGTTTGTTTCAGCCAGGTGCTGGAAGAATGGAAACCTAAATCATCAAGAAGCCTTTTAGATTAGTTTTGGCCTTAATAGGCATTAATATTCATTTGATATGACTTAGAGTAAAGAATTATGTACTTCAGACTTGGAGTGGATTTAGGGTATTTTTGTTTCACCTGTATTTCAGAGTCAGAAGGGTGCAGTATTGTGTAATTGACAGCCCACATTGTCTTGGCAACACTTCAAAGAGTTTCACTGGTAATAGGCAGCTGGTTGGTTCTCAAACATTACCAAGGCATTAGCTTTTGTTGGAAGGGACAGCTTTGAACTTACCCTGTTGCTTGAAATTTTATAAGTTCACAGAAAGAACACCTCAGAGTGCACCCACACTCAAGAACAAGTTGAATCATGGTTGGTGAGTAGTTTTACTTTAACTCATAAAGCCTAATGAGCAGGTTTTATATCATTACATAAGCTGATATATCACAAAATAGAAAACAGGTATAGTTTTACACAGTTGCCAATTTATTAGCTAAACATAGCTAAAACTGATGTAGTCTAATACAACATCCTTGCAAGTACGCTTAGTCCACAATTACCACAATTATTACAATTATCAGTGTTACTGTTTTTTTATTTATTTATTTATTTTTTATTCTTTGTGATCTGTTTATGGTCCTCTTTTGTTACAGCTGCTACAATCCATAGCAACAATGAATTAAATACTTGTAATTCTAGATTGTTCTTATTAATTGCTTTAGGATGTCTTAAAACTGTTTTTGATTCATGGCACGCAACAGTACTGTTTGGTTCATACTCGCTGGTCAGATCACTTTTCTTTTTTTCAGATATAAGCAGCTGTTTTCAACAACAAAACAAAAAGCTTTAAAAATCTATTTTGGCCCACAAATCCTGCCCATGGCACACAAAATTGAGTTGTGTAATATGTCCAGAAACATGGCACCTGCAAATTGAGGCTACTATTTCTTCTTCTACTATTTCTATTTGATGTGCAAATAAACTGCCGTTTGCAAAAACATTTATGATAAATCACTGTTGTGTTTAAAGTATGTTGTTGTCTGACAAAGTGTTCAAAATGTATTAATGCAAGTTTATTACAGCTGGTTTCAACAAACTAGGTTGACTTGATTTCCACAATGGTAAAATATATCACAGGGCTATTGTACTGGCCTGCATTAGTTGTTAATAAATCTACCAAATAAACAGGCAAATGATTTAGAGCATAAGCTTATGTAATGGAGGACTGATTGCAACCTGTTGCCAAGTCTTATTATGTATTTATCATATGAAATGCTTTGGAAGGTATGAGAAAGGCTGGCTCCTCTATGGCAACGAAGGGAAAAATAGTTCTCATCTTCTTTGTACATTGTCCTCTTTGGCCACTGTTCTATGAATGTCAAGGTTTAATGGAGATATGTGGGCATGTAGACCAGTTCTAAAGGATATATATCTGTGTGTGTGTGTGTGTGTGTGTGTGTGTGTGTGTGTGTGTGTGTGTGTGTGTGTGTGTGTGTGTGTGTATGTACATGCATGTGAGGGGTAGAGTGATTTATTTGTGTAGACAAGTTGGCTG
>VUQI01013472.1:19104-29575 GCA_015106735.1 Paratilapia polleni
TTTTTAAGACTGATACTGATATTTGGAGATTTAAAAATCCGTTATTCCGATATATTGGCTGACTTTTTTTTTTTTTTCTTTTTTTAAAATTAAAATTAAAAAAATTTTTTTTATTTTTTTTTTTTTTTTTTTATATCACAGTTGTGGTGGTTTTCCTTTATGGGAAAGCCAAAACCTCTTGGTGGGTGCTAAAACATTTTTTATGTAGGAAAAACCCTGTACGTTATGCAAGATAAATGTCAAGCACATTGCATGTTTGATCCGTGTTGGGCCGCAATCAACCCATATTGTGTAGTCTGAATCCGGTTTAAGGCAGGGCCCAGACTATGGAGGGAGCAAATTTCTTACAGCCTGTCTTTGCAATCATTTCTTCTGGGTACTACCCACAGCCACAGGTGATTGTAAGAGTATTGATCAGCCAATAAATTCAAAGCTTTGCCAATTAACACAGTTTAGCAGTACTGCGGATGTTGCAGAGGTCCACCTGTCACACTCCCATGCTCCATTCTTCCCCCACTTGTGAACATGACCCTGAGGTACTTGAGATCCTCCACTTGAGACAATAGCTCCTCCTCACACAGGAATAAAAAAAAAAAAACAACCAATTTCTTACTGAATACCATGGCCACAGACTTGAGGTGCTAATTCCCATCCCAGCTGCTTCGCACTCACCTGCAAACTGACCAGGCACAAGCTGGAGGTCAGCACTCGATGAAGCCAAGCATGCATTTTTAGACAGTCTGATGTGGTAAAATACGCTTTAAACTCAGAGTCTTTGTCTTTTCTTTGTATCATCTCTTGGAAAACTAGTTAAGGGGATTGTGGACCATGTGGTCATGGAAAACAGTCAAATTATAAACTTGGGGAAGTCTGGGGAAGTCAAATACAGCTGCAAGAAATACGAATAAACTACGGATTGATTTGCTGTCCATCTCCTTTTATTTGCAGCAGGATGATAAGTCGGGCAAGGAGGTGATTCTGGATGATTCTGAGTGTCCACTGCAGATCTTCAGGGACTGGCCTGCTGACAGAGGTAAAACACACACACTTTACCCCAGTCCCCTCACTGTGTAATTACAGTGTGCTAGTCTCAAACTCTTTTCCTCTTTTCTTGGTCACTGCCTCCCCCTTCTGCTGCTTTACTGTCATTACAGAAGAGTTATTCTTCATGGGTGTTGGGTTTATCAACAGAAGTATTCAGATTTGGACCTTTTCTTTGAGTATTGACCTCACTGTATATTTGGGGAAAATTTTAAATAATTTATGTTGTGTGTTCCTGGATTACCAAGGTTTGGGGAACAATTTTCAAAGGACAAAAAAAATCACACATTTTAGTTATACAGGGTCAGAGGTTTAGCTATAGGATGATGACTTAGACATCACAAGCTTCAAATGTACACTTCAGAATAATGTTTAAATCAGATTATAAGTTGCAAATTATTTATTGTTTAACCAGAAAATCTCTGCTGACAGTACTGGTAATAAAACTGACTCTTACTCATGTTTCAGGGGCATTAGTGTTTCAGCTGAAGAAGAGACCTCCAGACTACCAGGGGAGGAAGGGAAGGAAAGTGGACGACAAGGGCCTCAGAGGGAAAGACAGCTCGCTGCCTCCCGAGAAGCTGCCTTATCTGGTGGAGCTGAGCCCAGGTAGAACCACAACACTATCATAAGTGGCCCTTCATCTTTAGTTTAAGTGTTAGTATGCAATAGAGGTGTTAACAGCACAAGTTTTTATAAAGGCAGACAATGGCCAGCAGGGAGCAGTGTAGCTGCATTAAATAACATTTAGGTTTGGTCTAAGATGAACCTGTCTTTATTTTCCCTGCTGAGGTGAGTGAATCACATGTGGCTACATTATTGCTCCCATTTATTCTCACCACTTTCAGCTGTGTTGTGGTTTCTGTTCCTGCCACTGCAGCATTTTATCAGTGTGTAAAAACCACTGCAGACGGTCCAACAGTCGCTGAAATCTGTGCTGCAGACAGCTCTTAGAAATAGCTGGAGATGTTGGCATGTGCTACAGCTGCCTGACTTCCATTTATCCCCAATCAGAAAGACTGAGTTCTTAAAGCTTCCAAAACACATTAGTGCACTGTGAGAAGTCACAGAAGGAAGACTTAGACAATAGCAA
The DNA here is from genome assembly GCA_015106735.1 of Paratilapia polleni. Lineage (NCBI taxonomy): Eukaryota > Metazoa > Chordata > Actinopteri > Cichliformes > Cichlidae > Paratilapia > Paratilapia polleni. The sequence goes on from VUQI01013472.1 coordinate 21,239, forward strand.
TCTGCCTTTAAGCTTTTCTTAAGTGAAACCAGTTTATAGTTTTAGTTACTGTGTTGTATTTAGGTTATACCTGCCTGGAGGGTTCCTGACATCAGATAATGCTTTACTGGGGGATTACAAAGTAAACATTTGATTAAAGATTAAAGTGAAATGTTATCAGGCAGACATGGATAAGAGTATATGTAGGTGTTATTAGAATAGAAGATCCACAATAATATGTCTGCCCTCAGTCACAGTAGCTGAAATCAAGCTGTTTTAGGCCACTGATTTGTACTTGCAACTGAAGTTTGGCTATGAGAAGCTCTTCATCTTATTATTCAAAGGAAAAACTCACCCTAGTCTTAATAGCCAGATCAAAGTCCTCATCACGTGAATCATATGATGAACGTGATTTAAAGACTAAATGTCCTTTTATTAAACTGAAAACAAGGTTGTAAGGTTGATTTGGGGAGTTTTTCCAAAATGAATTATGGGAAATGGAGGAAATTACTGAGTGACATATGAGTATACAGGATAGGGACCACGCATACAGCGAGAGGTAAGTTGCAGTAATGAAATAACACCTGGAATGCAGTATAAAACCCCAGATTATTTGTTGTGAAAGCCTTTTGAAGGGCATTTTGGAGAAACCTTCCTGAGTCTTGCTAAATGTGACACGACCTGCCCTAACAGCTTGTTTCTTGCTACTGATCCCTCTCTCTTTATCTGCCTTTTTGTCATTCTTCCTATCATGCCATTAACTCATCAGGTCTGATGGTGACCCGAACTCTTATCAGCACTAAACTGGTTTGACCTGTAGTGCTGGAATGGTATTGGGTAACCAGTGGGCCTGATCCAGGAATGTACTAACACATCTACCTCATTTACTGTAAGGGTGACGGGTCACTGACCGTGGAAGGATGCCAGGATGGGAAATTGATTTGGTGACTCTCCTAAATAATGGCTGCCTTGGGACTGTGTGTGCGTGTGAGCGAGTCTGAGTGTGTCAGAGAGTGAGCGCGTTAATTCCTGGACTTTTATCCCTCATAACGCTGTTATAAAAACATTAACTTGTAGAGGGCTCAAGATAAAAAGAAATGTCATAATCTCTGTGCCCTCGTTTCTTTTAAAAATATCCTCATTATTTTGACCCCTGCCAAGGACAGATGTTCTTATAAAATTACTCAGAATTCAAAAATTATATTAATGATATTATTTATCTAGTTACCGATAATATTTGATTTCCTCCACATCACACCAGCAGCCCCCGATATGATATAGACGTCGTAGCAGTGGTTGGTGTCTAAAAGTATTTAAGTGATATCCAGGCTACTGAGGAAAGTCCCATAACCACAAGCATACACCTCAATGTGTTTTGTTCATGGACTGCATTTAAAAGATAAACCACATGTGACAAGCAAAACTGAGGAGCATAGTAAAGCATACCTTGCTTTTTAATCCTTCTGAACATTACGAATGATCATAATATACAAAATGAGCTTCATGATGTATTTAGACTTCAGATTAGCTTTGGAGCCCATAAAGGAAAAGTACTTACTGAGGTCACAGAGAAAGGTAGCCACGGACATTTTCCCATAAACCTCTATACAACCAGAGGAGACACCCCCTGCTGGTCATTAAAAAGAAAGCAGGTTTAATGTACTTCTGCCTTAAACCTGAGCCTACATTCGTCTTTTATATACATTCTTTTTCTTGTTGGACAAAATGTCAACTACTGGAGGGTCAGTGTTATCAGAGACACAGCATCAAGCACCTGCAGTTTTGGTACATGTCTTTCTGACTGCACTTCCCAGCATTAGCACGAACTGAGTGATGAATACCACTCGTGTGCTGTCTGCTCCCGGATTTTAAACCAAAACCAAAATGCTGGATGAAGTGCAAACATTCCTGCATGTTACAAAAACAGATCATTGAAATGTGTTTCTGAAAACATTTGAGGTGAGAAACAAACCGTAAAGTTGCTAAAACCAGCAAGTTCAAATGGATAAAGTTACAGTGAACTCAGCTTTATTCATATGACGACCAGGAAACTCGATACCTCATCGCTCAGAATGCAACGTAATGCTACCAAAATGCAGATTGCATGGCTGCTTACTGAAACAGTGAATAGGAGGCTTTCAAATGATGGATCCTGTGGACACAGACCCTCTGAATTCTGACTTTAATGTGGCCTCCATACTGGTTTGGGTCAGTGGTTAAACTGTTGGGAAGATCTTTTTTTGAGATTTTAACAACCACCTGTCAGCCAATCAAAAAGCAGAATAACCTGAGGTATAAGCACTGTTACTTGCAGTGTTTATTGGCATCTACGGGTCTGGTTTGTTTAATTAATTTCGGTTTAGGACACTATGAAAATATCTTGTGTGTGTGTGTGTGTTTGTTTGCCTTCCATTCACTTAATGGGTTAACAAGGTAAAGCTGCATTTTTTTCCTCCTTGCTGCATTTTCACCCTCTGCTATGTGTCTGTTTTCTTTCCCACCTTCTTTATGGCATGGTGTGTGTGTGTGTGTGTGTGTGTGTGTGTGTGTGTGTGGGGCCTATGCATGTGTCCTCCTACCTCCGTACCTGCCTGTCTGCCTGCCTGCCTAGGGCGAGGGAATCACTATGCCTACTACGCCTATCGGCACCACGAAGGTAAAATTCCACCGCACCTCCCTCTGTGTCTGTTGCTGGGGTTGTCGGGGGAAGTGCAGCTACCCCCGACCTCCCCATTTGGCCGACAGTGTTCAAACACATACCTCCCCGCTACATGTTGAAGATGTGATTTGGACATAAATACTGCCCAGAGAGGTTAGGCAAAAGCAATAAAAAGACTGTTTAAAGTCTTCATATTTTGCATAAGAGTGATTAATGATTTCCGTGTAAGTATTAAAGCTGTTAATAAGAGCTTAAATGCATTTCAGGATTTAAAGTTTGAACAGGAAATAGGATTTAACATCCAGCCAATCAGAGGGAAATCTATGACCTTAAGATATTTTAAACTTGACATTCATTTTAATTGAAAGTTACAGAAATTCACTTTCTTGACCCAGTTGATGAAAGCTTACAAACTTTTGGAAATGCACTGAGACATAAAACTTGGCATTTTCAGTGAGCTGATCCAGTTGTAACAAGTTGTAAACAAGGTCTCACGATGTGATAAGAGACACTAAGAAAGCAAAATAAATTTTATCAACCAGATATTCTAATGCACTAATATGCAAGCATGGCTCCTATTCAACTTAAGTCAACAGTGGCATCTCACTGATGCAAAGATAATTTTAGTGTCTACCCTCTAAATTCTTGTTACTCCCCTTGAAAAGTTTTCTTGTAATTTTTTTGCAACATTTTAGCAAATAAGCAGACAAAATAATAATAAAAAATCACAAATAATAATAATAATAATAAAATAAAAAACAAAACAGTAACAATAACAATGGTAATGATAACAGTAATAAAACAATTGCAAACAAATAGAAATAGAATAGAAGTGTAAATTATTAAATTTATAAATAAATGTATAAATAAATAAGACAAATGGAGAAAGGAAAGAAGGATTAAAAATAATTTGGGGTGCTCAGATTGTGAATTTGGGACAAATACAAATGTCCAAAACAACAAAGTGGCTGAGCAGATGTGAATATTCAATTATTTTTGTTTTTGTTTTTTCTTCCATGTCCCCTCTTAAGTATCTAGAGATATCTTTATTATCAAAAGTAAAGTCCCTCTCCTCTTCATCATACTCTCCTTAAGCCTTTAGGATATAATAAAATAATACTAAAATAAAACTGAGTCAGTATGAGGAGAACAAGTGAGGAGAACAAGTCATATTACTTGTGGATAAACCGATACATTCCAGTGTTATAATGTTAAGTGTGCCAGTGTTAGGTATAAAAGAATTAAATTAACGATTAAAGAGGCCTTCTAATCTCCAAAAAGAGACCACATTCTGTGGTGGTGTTAATGATGTGTCTCTAATCTAAATTCTTCTTATATTCCTGCAAGAGCCTAGTCCACCCAGGTGGTTTTGTTATATTGGCTGCCTTTTGATTGCAGTATTATTTTTAGAAGGTGGTCAGAGGTTTTCTTTCTGATGCCCGTTCATTTTTCCCCCCACAGCAGCCAATGTTTTATCCCTTTCCCTTCAGTGGACTAATGTGCTGCTTTGCTTTTACTAAACCCCTGCTTACTAATATCAATAACTGCACTGCAGCCCCACCAAACACCCACGCTCTGTGCCACTTTAGCAGTGCATAATGCATAACTCTCCATATACCACTTTGTATTGACAGATTGAATATTCACTATGATTTGAGTGTTTGACAGTCTGTAAATGTGAGTTTGTGGAACTGAACATGAATGCTGTTTCTTTAAAATTTGATGTGAGTGCAGCCCTGCCTGTTGCTAAATCTGAGTGTGTGTGTGTGTGTGTGTGTGTGTGCGTTCAGACGGCTCTGACTCCCGGGACAAACCAAAGCTGTACCGGCTTCAGCACAGCATCACTGAGGTCGGCTCAGACTGCACAGAGGAAGGAGCCATCCAGGTAACAACTTTGTTAAAACGCTAAAAATATAAATTGAAACTTATTAAAACTAAACTTTATAAAACCGTTTTGGACAGAATACCTTTTATTTTACATTTAGCTGTGAGCATGTGGTACTCTATTGATTGGATAACATCAAATTCTATAAACTGCAAAAATTAATGCAATGTTTTTTCAAACATATAACATGGCAGCATAATTTAAGATGGCTGTGTCTTTAAAGCGTTCAGCACTTGGGAGGAGCTGGCGTACTGCTAAGTTTGTAGACCAGTGCAACTGAGCAGTGATGGGATTCACAAGACCTAGGTCCAAGCAGTTCCCTCACACTCACTGTAGTCTTACACCCATGTTGTAGAAAGAAGGTAAAGCAAGTGAATGCATCACGTTGACAGAGTTGTAATGATGCAAATGACTGGCCTATAGATGGGGTCAAAATAATCTTAATTTTTTAAAAATTTGAGCTTTTAAATAATATTTCTAGCAGGCTTTTGGCAAAAAAAATGTTTCTGGTGATGTTTTTATGTATACGTAGTGATCAGTTCTCCATCCTCCTATGCCATTCTTAATAATTTTCTTTAGATTTTGTATAAACGTTTACTTGTACTTCAAAATCGATAAAATAGATTTATGATGTTTAAAGGTCAAAGTCTCTGTAACCTTACAAAATGTTTTTTGTCATAAATAATCAGTGACTTTTGCAAAGTTTTTGACATGGTACGTTGGATAAAAGGTCAAATCTGGACAGACATGGATGTAAACTGCCATTTATATCCATGGTTGGCGGATGCATTTAAAGGGAGGTGTTAATTCTAATTGTAAGGCTATCACTGTGCTTTGACACTTTTTAATGTTACATAAAATTCATATTTGGCCTTCAGAAAGAGAGATTTTTTTTTTTTAAATTGGTTGGTCGATTGATCCATTCAAGCACCCATTTTCTTCCGCTTATCCATATTAGGTGTTTAAAGGTACTTTTTGTAAATTCACGTTATTACAAATAGTTGAAAACCTTCCAAATTGAACTAAAACTACCAACAGAATGTGAAGACACAACTGCCACAACTTTTTATCCAAAGCATCTACTGTATGTATGTGCTGAAGAGATATCAACTGAAGTTGAACTAGGGTTGGGGTGTACTTTTCTGTGATACCAGTTTTTACCACAAGATGGTGCAGTGGGTCAACTAGGCAAGTCTTTAAGAGCAAATTCTTGTTGGTAATGGTGCCTCAGAAAAAGGTAAAGTCTCTTTAAGAAATGGGGGCAGGGCTAAAAACAAATATCAATATCATAACAGTGGAACACATCCGAAAATATTGTGTCGCACCCCCTTGTTAAATGTTGCCCCTGGTGGTGAGAGTTTCAGGAAAACTTTGCAGGGAGTAATTACTAAAAGTACCTTTTTAATGTGGGTTCGAATCCACCATCTGGCCAGGACCTTCCTGTGTGGTATTTGCATGTTCGTTACCATTTAGTGAGTAGGTGGCGAGTGTTTGCAGACAAGTCGGTGTCTTCTGTGCAAACTTCAGGGGACTGTGGTAATCTGCTAGCTAGGAGGTTTTTACTGTAGCATTGCATACCTCTTTGTGACCAATTTCACCTTCTTTCAGCCTGATGCTGCTTATGTAGCTGATGTGTCTGCTGTGTTTGCCTCCAGCTGCTCGGGCCTGGGATTCTGCCCCACCACTGCAACCTCATGCACAGCGAAGGCATGGTGACGGTGACGCCGCACGGCCCCGACGCAGACACGTTTGTCGACGGGCAGCGTGTTACTGAGACAACGGTGCTGCGTTCGGGCTCTACCATCCAATTCGGCTCTGCTCACGTCTTCAAATTCGTGGACCCGATGTTCGACCAGGGAGGGAAGAGAGAACCGTCCTCCATGATGAGAAGCCGACACAAGTCTGGGTGAGGGAGAGGAGAAGGGTTTGTGGGTGTTTGAAAGGATAGTTTTCACCTGAAACTCGTAGACATGCTTTCTTCTTGCTATCCCTCCTTCTCATCCTCTGTACACACAGTTTACCAAAGTCTGTGAACAGTAAAGAAAGAATAGGGTGTTATTGTAGATGAAGAGAGGATGAGGTTTGGAGTTGGCAGGCAGAAGCAGAGATGAATGGGAGGAAAAGTGGGAGGAGGGAAGCCTGGGATGTAGAGAGAGCGAGGAAATGAGAGGAAGAGCGGAGGTCTAGGGTTATGGCAGGCAGGCTGCCCTCTAATCTGATCAACGTGGTGTTGGGTGTGGCCTCCTGCTCGCTGTAGTTTCACACACTAACAGGAGAAAGAAGGAGAACATGCAAGAGAAGAAGAGAAGGGAGTGTGTGAGAAAGTTAGGGATGAGTAAAGGAGAAGAGAAAGAGTTTATAACCTTTTAATGGATGACTAACACAGCAAGGAAGAGAGAGAGAAGTCTGTAAGTAACCAAAACACTAGCTCACAGCTGTGGGTATATTTCTGCATGAATTAGTTCCTCCAAATGGTTCAACAAATTCTGGTTTCTTTTTTGTAGCTCATCTTTATAAGCGTGTGTTCAGTATTTTCTAAAGTTGGTCAAAGTCAGGAACATATTTAAAGTTATTTACTACAATGCTAGAGTGTAAAGTTTGTCTTTAGAAGCGTTTCCTTGAAAGAAATAAACCTTTAAAGTATTTTGAAGTAAAAATGAACATAACATTTTAGCTTAGCTGAAATTAATCCACCAGCCGGAGAGTGTTTTTTGTGTGTTTAAGAGCTGGTTTGTTAGGCTTGAGCACTTGCTGAATAAACACAAAATTATACATCAGTGCAGCTTTTTAAAAGAGAGCTAATCCTGTATTTAGATTAGTGGGCTGTGACAGCTTTCACAACATGTTCCTCAGAGGCTTTAATGCAGGTTTGCATTCCAGCTAAAAACTCCCATCAGGTGATTTTGATTGTTAACTTCAGCTATAGAGGAAGATCTCAACTCAGTGGTCACAGTGCTTTACATGGGAACAGCAAAAAGTAACAATACAGTTAAGAAAAAAAGTGGACTGAGTATGAATAAAAACCATAGACTGTATATAAAAGATGGAAGTGGCCACTTGTTTTTTGGTTTTTGTTTTGTTCTTTTTGCTTTCTTCATTTTGAAGTTTTAACGGTAGCATTTTGGCTGCAGCAGTGTTGGTTTATTGGAGCCAGAAGTGACCATATTTAGATGAGAGGGTGGATGTTGAGTTGCCAACTAACGCTAGGGAGCTTGGTTAGTATAATCCAAGGGGTGCCCCTAAGTTTAAGACCTAGAGTCCTATTGGATGAGTTTTACCCACTGTGGAGTTAAAGAGGGAAATTATCCACGGAGGCCAAAACTGTTTTTGTACCAGGCTTTAATCAAGGTTTTATTATGCCATTTGTTTGAGCATTTTATCATAGGAGACACAAATATTTGTCATTTTTAGCCATAGGATACATGGCTGTGAAATGTGCCACTAACCTTTGGTCTTATGCGGTACATTTTGTTTTTGGACTCATTTTTTGGTTTTATGGCCGACAACATCACTGTCCTGGTTCACTCTCATTATCGTTGATGTTTGGCTACAATATGCAGCTGTATGTAGCCAAAAACTAACTGTACACTACCTGCCCTGGAACAGACACAAGGAAGATAAAGTTGACTTCCAGATCAGGGATATAATGGATCATTTGGCAGCTACAGAGCTCCATATTTCCTCCAGGAGTTACAAAAAAAGAATAAATATAGAACCTAAATTTGACATGTGTTTAAATTATTTGGGATCTCTTGATGTGTGAGGGACAAAAAAAAAAAAAAAAAAAAAAAAAAATTATTTTTTCTTTTTTTTT
>VUQI01013472.1:30023-42177 GCA_015106735.1 Paratilapia polleni
TTTTTGGGCTCCAACCTTTGGCGGTGGTTCAGATGATCTTGTAAGTGAATGTGCGTTCGGACCTGCGACAATCTGCTACCTCTTAACTTCATCAGTATTTACTGTCAGGCAGTGAGTGAAAAGCATGAATGAAACCAACCAGAAGTTTTAAGAGGAACCATAATCTGCATTCATGTTTATTTAGATTATTCCAGTTATATGAGAGGTTTTTGATGCTAAACATTTTAAATAAAAAGCCATCCAATCCTTATTAAATAATCTCACTACACGTGACACTGTAGATTTCCATTTAAAAAGTTAAATCAGATGATTGATTTATATTTTATTTCATAGTAACAGCCTGCTGTGGTTTGTACGTTTGACTTGGTAGCAGTTGACAGAAGTGCAGTGCAGATGCTGGAGTTTGTAGCTTCGATAGAATATCTTTAAAAAAAAAATAAAAAAAAATCTGTTTTTATCATGCTTTCTAACGCCACAGTGGTACGCTTTTTAAACAGAAATGAGACGAGTAGCAAGATGTGAGGTTAGCCAGTGCTGTGGTGCATTTGTTTTGAACTTTCTGTTAGAGAGACGAGACGGCGAGAAAGGGCAGCTGCTATCGATGTGTAATGCTGCAGAAAAGCTTTGAAATAATACTTGTTTTCTGGTTTGTCATGGGATTTTTATGTAACCATGCTGCTCTGTGAGTCTTTTTTTTAAGTAACAAATTAGATGTTTGGTTGTAATCTAATGTGCCAGAAATATATTTTCAGTTGTGAAATGTAGAACAAACAACAGACAAAAGAAGTTAAAGTTTAGCAGAAGGTCAGAGTGAGCTCAGGTTGCTGCTGTGTCCTCTGAAACACATCTCATTCAGAAAACCAAGTGATGCCAAGTAAGCATTTGTTAAACTTTATAAAAAGATACCACAGAATAAAAGATGGATATAGCCACTGTGATGTCACCCATTGGGTTTTGGGCTCCTCATTTTGAAGCTTAAACATGAGGGTTTTGGCCATGTTTTTAAACCAGTGACCATATTTGGGTGAAATGATGGAGTGAAGGCAGACATGCAGAGGGGATGCTAGAGATAGGGTGAGATGGAGGCAGATCCAGAGGTCGCTGCGGTGACCCCTAAAGGGACCAGCTGAAAGAAGAAGATGGAGTGATCAGCTAATACCAGCTGGATTGGTTAGAAAGCTGCATCCATAGACACTATAAAGAAGGACAAGTATGTTAAATCTGCATTCTTTTTAATGGCCAGAAGGGCTCGACTCCTCTGATTGCAAAAAAGACTATCGAGGTGCTATTGAAGTCTCTGGGAAAACGGCCCTTGTCTCCCTTTCTCTAAGACCTCTGTAAATATTTTCCTGATGACTTTATGGACTCAGTCACTAGTTTCAGGTCGTAATTAATAGAGCATTGAGTGCATTTAGTAAATTATGCTCATTATGAGACTGAGAAAGGAGGATTATCCAGGTTATGTGTGTGGTTTCACAGTCAGATCCAGTTATAATAAAATTAACCCTCCTTAGAGATGTTGAAGGGGGAACACTATCCATAGAGGCCACAAACTAGTTTTTGTAACGGCCTGTAAACATGCTTTTTAATGCTGCTGTGTTGGACATTTCACCATGAGAGTCTATGGGGATTGTCTCACTTTTGGTCACTAGAGAATCTGCAGTTTTTGGCACATCTGCATTTTCCAGCTCCAGAAGCTGATTCACATGACTGTCTGGTTTCTGAGATCACATGACACTTGTATATAAGCTTAAGGAAAGTCAGTAATTCCCAGACTGCAATGTGAGACCAGATTGTTAAATAGAGGTTAAAATTGTCTGCTTTTTAAAGGCTGAAAACATCCTCCAGAAATATGATTTTAATGTTTTAATTGTTTTTTACTGTTACTTTGTTTTTAATTTATCATAATGGGTTAATTATATCTCAGTCTACTTGACTTGACTAGAAATGTAGTTTTTCTCAGTTTATGGTAGTGTAGTCATGCTGTTAATGGTTTAACCTGCTTTGGCTGCTTTTGTTTATTGTGTACGTGACACAGATCTCCCTGTCGATGACACAGCACTGATGCTTTGTGTGTTTGTGTCGTGCTCTTTATTCGACATTGATGCCTTGCTGTCACGTAGGCCGTGAAGAGCAGAAGCCTGTCTTTTTAAACCCGACTGTTGTCACAGTCCGTGTCAGTCACACACACATACGACATCCCGGCTTTTCTGTATGTCAGGACTCGTGCCGTGGCTTCTCTATATCTAATTAGACTGTTATGTAAGTGTGTGTGTGCATAAAGCAAGCTATCTGTGTGCAAATATCAGCGAGTCATTAATTTACTGCCTCTCTCATCCATCTCTCTCCTCCCTGACGGTGAGTTAGATAAGTGAGTGTGTCTGCGTGTGTGTGTGTGTGTCTGGATTAAGACTGAGCTCTTGTCGTTGTCAGTAATGAAAAGTCAGCTGTGGAGAGCGCAGTTCCTCATCTGAATTGGTGAATTTCTGTGTCTCTGCTGCAGCAGCGTACCAGAAACCACCTTCGACCTTCACGGAGACGTCCACAGTGGAGCAGCCCTGCCTACCAGCAAGGTAACACACACACACACACACACACACACACACACACACACACACACATCCAGTATGCATTATTCCATTCAAAATACTGTGCTCAAACACTTAAGCGCTATTTTATTAGTACTTTTAATGTTGAGCAGATTGGATGAAAGTCAGGTAGCATCATTTTTTTGACACCCATCGTGCTTTTCTTATTTTCTGTGCTGTTATGATGGTGGATGCTCATATTAAGCATAGTTTCAAGTGATGAGGTCGGTGTATGTACAAGTGATCCCTGTGATTAAAAGCTCAGACTTTCCCTATCCCTCATATTTGATATTACCTAATATTGGGAGAGTAGCTTTAAAAAGGCTTATTTCAGACAGAAGACAAACTGAGAGACTGCACTAAGGCAGGATAAGATGAATAAGGATTATTTTGAGCTGTGAGTCATGTAAAGCTACTCTAGTGTTAGCTAATAAAAAAAAAAAAAAAAGAATAACTAAAAAGCCTCAGTGCACAGGCCCAGCGGGCGGTCAACTTATGCCTAAAGGACACCCTAAGAATTTCTTTTTTATTTTTTAGTTTTGTCCTACTATCTACATACACATACATACAAGCGAATACAAGCCTGTTTATGAGGGGCAGCTGATCTGAAGAAAGTTGACCTAAAGTGGTGGTGGTTAAACTGTGTGGCCAGACCGACTAGAGCTGGAACAACCACGGGACAAGTATTAGGTGAAACCTTTAGAATCTGTATTAGGGGACAAAATGTTAGATTCCAGTTTCTTAGTCAGTCACTTGTTTTCCAAAAATGTAATTCACATTGATGTATACTAGGCTGAAAATAACAACTACCTCCCATGTTGGTAATCAGTATTGATCTGCTGATGGCTTTCTTGTTTGCTTTTAGATTGTTTGGGGTAGAAAAATGCTTGAATGCAAGAAGTTCAATTAAAATAGTTTTTTTTAAAAAAAGGATTAAAGCAGCACATCCTCACATTTGAGTAGCCGGAACCAAAAAATGACAGCTGCAGTTTGATTAATCATTTGACTGACTGAAACAGCTTGAGACATGTGCAGGATTTGTAAAAACTAAGCTGTTTAATAAACGTATAACTCTATAAGAAGAAACAGAAATTTGAAAAGTGGAAAAATCAGGGTCATGTTGCATTTGCTTCTTGTTAGTAGTTCTGCTAGCGAATCTAACCCAAGTCATTATTGTCAATGTTCCCTGACAAAGCTCCATGAGACCATCACTTTGATTTATTTCTCCACACTGCATTTAGTGTGACTGAAGCCTCGTCCCACTGTGGTCAGAATCTGCATAACAGTACGTTAAAATAAGGGATTAACTTCAGTAAATTAAGTTTTGTTGAAGCTGTTTTTTTTCCCTTTGTGTTTGCAGAGCTCAGGGAAGCTGGAGATGGAGAGAGGAATGGTCAAACCCATGATTAGAGGAGAGCAGCAGGACAGCAGGTCAGACACAGTTTCCTCAGGCCTTATTCTCCCCTCTGTACTTGTCTTCCCTCCTCATGGTTTAATTTTGTCTCATCAGGTCTCAGGACATTTCAGCAGACAGAACAGAGCTGACTCTTCCAGCCAGCATCGAGTTCAGAGACAACTGTGAGTATTAATGCATCACTCTCTGCCTCTCTTTATTCACCTCACTGTGTCAGTGACAGTCAATAGCTGGAAAGTATTGAACCCTTTCAGCTCACCGTGTAATGGAGTGGACCGATGGTCCTGACCTGACCGCGCTGGAAGTACTGCTGCTCAATAAATATGTTATGGTTAATGTAGGTAGTTCAGAGGCTTTTCACATTTTCTCTCACCTCGCCAGCCTGCACTGATGAAAGTCTGAAAGCCATTAAAATAATTTGGAGTTAAAAAACAAAATAAAAATCAAGAAAATCATATTTGACGTTGTGGCACAAAGTCGAGCACAATCTCAGTGGTTGTTGGACTCTGTCTGGGTCGCTTCTTGTCTCCGATACTGTTTTTGACATTCATAGTCTGTATGTGTAACTGTGGTGATGAGGATGTCCATTTAGGAACCTCAGAATACTATCGCTGCTTTTTGCAGATGATAGATGTTATATTGGCTTCGTCAGAGTGTGACCTTTAGCCTGCACTGGAGCAGTTCCCAGCTGAGTTTGAAATTAATGAAAGTCACCACCTCCAAGTCTGAGGCCGTGGTTCTTTGCTGGCCAACAGTGGAGTGCTCCCTCTGGGTTGAAGGAAAGACATCTGAGGACATTATTCTGGAGTGATGGGAAGGTTGAGCACGAGGTGGATTGATGTATGGGTTGATCCACCTCACCCTCCACCTTCCCACATCAGCTGTAATATAGGCATTGTATCAGACCGTTGTGGTGGAGACGGAGCTGAGCCGAAAGGCAAAGCTTTTGATTTACTGGTCCACCTATGTTCTAATCCTCAGGGTGGTCAGGAGATCTGGGTAATGAACGAAAGAGCATTGTCGCGAAAACGAGCAGCGGTAGAGGTAGGTTGCGGAGCTCGGACATCTGGAGGGAATGGCGGAGTAGAGCTCCAGCTCCATCGTGTCGAAAGCAGCCAGTTGAGATGGTTGGGGCATCTGGTAAGGATGCCTCCCTTTGGAGGTTTTTGTGGCATGCCCAACTGGGAGGAGACCCTGGGGTAGACCCAGAACCTGCTGGAGAGAATATACATCTGGTCTGGGAACGTCCCCCCATAAGGAACTGGAAAGTGTTGCTGGGGAAAAGGTCTGAATACCCTGCTTAGCATACTGCCCCTGTGATCCAACATCAGATGAGTGGAATATAACAGAGGGATGGATATTTTACATTGAGTGCAACATGGAGTTAAACTATGAAAGCCATAAACCATTTTATACTTGCATAGTTGGACATCTATGAGTATGATCTGGATGGTTATTTTAAAGTTGCCAGTGATTCTTGCATCGTTGTAACTGATGTTAAACATCAGTTGATGTTCCAGATTCACAGCACTGTGAACCTGGAGGTCACGGTTTGTGTCCCGTTTCACTCACTCCTTAGTTTTGTTTTCACTTGGTGTTGTTTCGCTAGCACAAGCTATTTTGGTTAGGTTAAGGCACCAAAAAGTCAGTTTGGGTTAAAATGCAACAAATTAGGAGTGTGACCCCTCAAAGGGACATTTGTGTTCTCACATGCACCTCCATTACATGTTAAAGTTCAGGGCTGTGGTGCATGTGTGAAAACGGCTAATCAATGTGTTCTGACATGCCATCACATGTCAGAATACATCACATAGATTGATGTTGATCTACATGATTTCTGTGTCCAGCAGTGATTCTTTGTGTTAATAGTGTAATAAAAGGAAAAATCTCCTTTTGTCTGACTGCATGGAGTTGGAGTGAGTCGTTCTAATCCCTGGCATTTAATTTTCTAATGTCTCTAGTGAATGCTTTATTAGATGAATTCAGTAAGAACTCTTTGCTGCTTTTGGATGTTAAATTCAGTATAATTGAGTTCCAGACAGCAGTGAAACGTCTCGTTTCCCACGCTCTTTGCAGCCACAAACCCTGTGAGCTGTTTGCTTTGTCTTCGTAACACTTTTATTTATTGACTCTTCTTCTGCTCGGGGCCTGAGCGTGTCTTTGTGCGCGCTCTGAGTGTGCTATATATTTGGCACACCGTGTATGAGATCATCGGTTTTTCCAGGCAAAAGATGGCTTTTGGTCATAGAGCGGTGGAGAGTCTCATACCCACAATGGACTGGGAGAAACCATATGCTGTAAGAGGCAGAAAAGGTGCAGCTCTAGCATCTTCAGTTTTTCATAGGGAGTGTTGTAGCTGCTAAAGTGCAGCTGCAACCAGTTTGGGATCAAACTGAAAGTAAATGACTGTAAAGTGGGGCAGCTGGTTTTATTGGTATTTCACACATGACACAAATATGCAGCCAATGTTCTGCACCACCAAAGTGACTGATGTAAACTGCTTCTTACAGCTCAGAGTGGGATCTGCTGCAGTTAGTGTGGGCCAACACTCACAATGCAGTTTGATTTATTACATATAGGTTTAAGAGCCAGAGATGACATGGGTTTAATATACACTGAACAGCTTTAGTGGAAGCGTAAAACAGGTGGAGATCAAATTCAGAAGGCCCAGGAATAAATAAATAAAACCAACATTAAATGAATTAATGAATTCAAAACCGTGAATGGTGACTGAAACCATCAATAAACTATAAATGAAAGAATAAAATAATACATTAAATAATAAATAATGAATGAAATGAAAATACAATGAAAGGCTGAATTAATAACATAAACAAATGAATAAAATAAAAATTAAATTAGTAAATGGACAAATAAATCTAACCAATAATCAATTAATCTAATGAAAAAAATATTGAATAAATAAATAAATAAAATGAATGAATACAGCCAAAACTGAATGAATAAAACCAGGAATGAATGGCTGAATTAATAAAAATTAAAATGAATTAATTAAAGTGAAAAAGAGAGAAATATAAACAAGAATAAAATGAGAAAATAATGAATAAATAACTTGAATGAATCCAGGAATGAATGGCTGAATCAATAAAAAATAAAAAAATCAATAAAACAATAAATAAATTTAACCATGAATGAAAGAAATGAAATGGAAATGAATGAAAGCAGGAATCAAAGCCTGAATTAATTAAAAAAAAAAAAAACCCCAACAGAAATGATTAAATAAATAAAACCAGAAATGACTGAATGAAATTATGAATGAATAAATACAGGAAGAAACGAAATAAAGAGTTTTATTTAACTCTTTAATGACAGCTCCAGTGTTTTTCACATGATTGCAGGATGGAGATAAAATGTCTCTTGATATGAAAATGTTCTCTAATCATCAGTTCAGCCTCATACCAACAGCTGTTCATCGTTTTGGTGTCCAAGAAGCCTTTAATTCATGTTTTCATAGCTCAAATCAACCTTCCCTCAGTCAGAGTTTGTCACCCACGCAGCTTTGTAGCTTTGAAATAGAGCTGTTTGTTGCGGTTAGTTTAATTTCTGGGTGATTATTTAAACTGTAGGTTTATTAATTAAGCGGCACAAAGTCTGACATGAAGCGGCTGCTGCTAAAAAAAAAAACAATCTCAACACTGCCAAAGATTTTACTCACATTACTGTTATCTGTGTGTCCATCCAGCTGAAGACGCCTTCCTCTCCGCCATCATCAACTACACCAACAGCTCCACCGTTCACTTCAAACTCTCGCCCACTTATGTCCTGTACATGGCCTGCCGCTACGTCCTGTCGCCCACGTACCGGCCCGACATGTCGCCATCAGAGAGGACGCACAAGGTCATCGCTATCGTCAACAAGATGGTGAGCATGATGGAAGGAGTCATCCAGGTCAGTAACATTTCTTACAAAACTGTATTTTCATGAAGAACCAAATCGCATCAATCAATTTGCACATTATCTCGTTCTCGTGTTTGCTCGCTCGGCACAATAAAGCTCTTCCTGCTTTTGTTTAAATGTGGACATTAGCTGATGCGTAATTCACCACATTAACAGTATTCTTACAAACTACTTTTGTAGTTGTTGTAAGGTGTGTATATGTGTGTTTCTTGCAGCTTTTCTTCAGAGTTACCTCCCATGTACCAGTCTGTGCTTTTTGATTTTTGTTTGTCCACCAGTCAGTGTGAAGCCTGCTATGACCCAACACGGAGCTACTGTTAAATCTGGGAATTACTTAAAATGTTTGGGTGGTGCCAGAATGATCATTTTAGAGATCTCATTCTCCAAATAAAAACGGCACAGTGGCATCTGTGTTTAATGTTGCGTTAACACAAACAGCTGTAAGAAGTTTTACTAAAAGCGCTGCAAATGTTTGGTTTTAATTGAAACAGCCTGTTCAAAAATGTGAAAAAGAGCTAAGAATGTGACCATCTGTTATAAAGTTTTAGTACTTCTGGGTCATGCCATGTAAAATCAACCAAATCTGAAAAGTTCCCTACGATTTTTTTTCCTCTGTAGCCAACTTTGAGCATCAAATCATGGGATATATCATAGTTTCAATAGCAAAACTGCACCAGTTTAATGTCAGTGAGTAGAGGAACAGAAACGAGTATTGCTGGTCTGGATGTTTTCTGATAATTTGATGGAGAAAGCCTAAAGTGTATTTTGGGTAAACTTTCAACAGTCATATCACCGTGTGGGATAGGTAGTTGGTCAAAGCAACATTTTGATAGCAGACTCATCTTCTAGAAACAGCATTTGGACATCTCACATTGATCAAACAACTTTAGGTCCTGAAGGGGTTTTTAAAATCCTTGAAGGGACTGGATCAGAGAGGGTCTCAGCATCAATGCATGATCTGAGTATGAGTCAGCAGATGTGGACACAGTACTGAACAGTGGCTCAATGGTGTGTCAAAAGCTTAGTCAAGTTAGTAAAAGGGACAAAAATATGTGACAAGATAAACAGGCAATGAAGCAACAAACTGCAAAGAGAGAATCCACTGATCCTGGATCAGAAAAAATGCTGAAAAAAGTGCCAATTAAAAAGCACTAAATTTCAAGCCATCCTTATGTACTTTGAGGGTCTGAAACATGGTTTTAACTTCATAGTATGAAGTTAAAATTTTACATGGTTTCACTAAATGTAATAAAGTTCCTTTAAAAAAATTAATTAAAGATAAAAATGATTCTCATTGGGTCAGGTGGAAGCATATTAGGATGATGCAGAATATGATGCTCAGGATCTTATTAGGGGAGAAATAAACACACAAACACCTACATGCTTCCTTTAAAGTCTCCAGTATTCCTAAGCCTGAGGCCATTACTACTTTTTATAGTAAAATTCACTTTTATTTGTTTAGCCTGCAGCAAGCTAGTCATTGTCTTTGGCATGCAGCGAAGTTATGAAAGAAAACACAAACACACACACACACACACACACACACACACACACACACACACACACACACACACACACAGGAGGCTTGACCTATTTCAGTCTGTGTGTAGTAGGAGTTCAGTTTTATAGAGTTTCAGGAAAAATATCTTTAGCTACTGACTGAGGAATGTGGGATGCTTACTTATAAACTGCGTCTGTGTGTGTGTGTTTGGGCATGTTTTCGGTTATCATCTGGACGTTAATCACTACAAAGAAACCCGGCACTAATCCAACAGATCAGGATATTTTTGGAGCATCTTTGGGATGTTTAGGACTTGCAAAACTCGTCAATAATAATCCTGACAACCCTAACATTTAATCCCTGTGTCAGTATGCACTTATAATAATAATAATGTGTGCTTCAGACCATCAAACACATTTTTATGCAACATTTTACTTTTAAAAATATAAAAAATCCTGTTGTTTCTTCATCTTAAACTCAGAAATGTTACCCTGTTCAATCCTGTAATTTCTTTAACAGATTTTTTTTCAGCCGACCTCCATCAGTTCATTTGTATTGGAGATGGCTTTACATTGTAAACCATGATCATGCGTGTGTGTGTGTGTGTCAAAGTGTATTTGTGTGTCACATAGCTGTGTCCATACTGTAGCTGTTGACGTGTTTTCTCTCTGTCCTGTGAACGTGTCCTCCTCTTTCTCCTCCTCCTCTTCCTCTTCCTTCCATCTAGGAGATTCCTGAAGGGGATCAGGTAGGATAGCACACCATGATACGGCTGCTAAAGACTCGTTTACCTCTCTCTTTCCCTTGCTCTTACTGTCTCTCTTTGTCTCGTTTTCTTGGGGTGGGTGATGTGGGTACAATCCGTTGAACAGTGCTCCTTATTTTCCATCCTTCCTGTTATTCATATGAGCTGTACAGATCAAGAACACATAAAGCTTTACAAATAAGTAGTTTTAGTATATTTTCTGCAGGAACAGCATGTTGCAAAGGAAACTAATACTAAGAAATACAACTGAGTAGATCACCTTTGCTATGGTGGCAAAGTATTGCTGGATTCTAATATTGTCCACAATATAGTTTGTTCTTAGGTCTTAGCTTGCAGGCAAGAAACCTTTGAATTCATGCAACTTCTTGGCAAAGTTTGTATTTTACAGTAAAGGTAGTTTTAGAAAAGTCTGTTGCATGTAGCTTATGTAAATGTGCTGACTCCAAATTACATAAGAAAAGGTTTTTGTTTCTTTTAAGCAAAAAAAGTCATGACTAATGCATGATAAGTGCTTCTGCTTTGAATCTATAGAGCCTATGCTGTTGCCTAAGAAAGTGGCTGACTTGTTGCCAGCACTTATACCTGTGTGTGGTGTGCCTGGATTGCTCTGCACTACACTAGTTGACGGTGGAGGTGCTCTCTTCCAGTCGATTTAAAAAATGGCGGCACAAGAAATAGTAGCTGGAAATGGAGGAAACAACAGTACTGAGTGGGCCAGTCACAGTCGTTGGGAGTTGCATCTCGTCAACATGCAGTTATATTTCTAGGGGGCTGCACATTAGGTTACAGCATAGGGTTCCAGAAGGGTTTCTGGTTACCTGAGGCATAGATTTAACCCAAAAGCATAAATCCCACTTAACTTTTTCTTTAACTTGTAGATCAGAGGTTTCAAACTGACTTTAGTTAATGGGCCACCCTGATGTTAGTTGGTTGAAATAACAACTTGAAAATTGTTGAAAAATGCAGCAACAACTCTCCCCTTTTTAGTTTTACTGTATTCTTTCAAACTGATATGCATTTAGTATAATAAAAAAAATCCACATATCCATGTCAAACCCTTGAATTATAACTTTACAAATATCCAGCAGTTCTACCTTTGTTCTTGCAAACAGTAAATAGCTTTGTTTTTAATTAGAAAAAGAATATCACGATTCATCTGTGTGAGCCTGTTTCTTGGCAAAATCATGACATACGAAAAGAGGTGCGATCATAAACTTTATCAACTCTGCCTATAAAACTTAAAAACGATACCTAATTTAAATCTGGACCCCTGTACTGCTTTCAAGACGGCTGCTGTTTTTCAGATTTCTCCCTGATACACCCATTTTTGATCAGTTGCCAGTGTCCATCTGTGATGTGTCACCATGCCTTTTTCTTCCCTGCGCTACAATCAGCTGATTTCAGTTTGTGTGCAGGGAGTGGAAATGTGGACGTTAAGTGAACTTTTATTGCACAAAAGGACAAGAACGTGATGCTAAAGGCTTAAACACTGGGAGCTCTTCCACTGAGAGCTGCTGTTGGGTCTCTGTTTCATAGCCAGAGTCTCATCAGTCTGTCTTCTTCAGTGATGATCCTCGGGTCAGTTTGAAAGACAAGTTAATGTTTGCTGTTTGCACAAGTTTGTGTTTTGTGTTCAAATTCGACTTCCACAGAGTGATTTTCAGTGCTTGAAGCAGTCCGGTTTTAGTTTTCTGCATGTGGATTTGCAGATCTTTTTGATAGAAACTTGTATGTTAAATTATTTCTTTGCCTGAAACACCAACTCCAGAAAAGTCTTTTTTCAGGGGGGCATTTTAATTGAGGCAAATCGGATAACATTTAAGCACTGATGATGTAAAGTCACATTGCCCAACCTCATCAAACCCCTGGCTTTTTTCTGTTAATCTCTGCCCTCTAATTCTCTCTCTCTCTTCTCCTTTATCTCTCTCTTTCTGTGCTTTTCTTTTTTTTTTTTTTTTTGGACCAAC
>VUQI01013472.1:42197-56339 GCA_015106735.1 Paratilapia polleni
CCTTCATTGTTGCTGCTGCTTCTTTTTCTCCATTCTAACAGAAATGATGTAAAATACCACCATAATAATGCATCCTACCCACAGCTGGAAAACTAAGCAACAACAGCAACATCAAACTGACTAATTCCATTCAGCTTCCTGGACCTGCCTGGTACTAAAAAAACCAAAAAAACAAAACAAAACCAGAACAAAACCAAAGCATCCACTCCTCTCCATCGTTGCTCCATCTTTAACTCTGGCATCCATTTTTTTTTTTTGTGTGTGTGTGACGTCACGTCTTGCTTCTCCTACTCGACAGTGCGGATGAGAGACAAGTCGCGTCCCTCTGAACTGCTCCACCTCGTCTGCTTCATTTGTCTGTTTGGATGTTCATTTAACGTGTTCAGCCATCCATCTGTGTTTCATTGTGGATGCATTTGGCTCCATCTCTCATTGTCTGGCTGTTCTGAATGAAGGGCTTTTATTATTATTTTTTTTTCTTTGTTCTGTTTGTTTTTCGAAGGTGGGGATAGATGAGTGCAAGGGAGCAAGCTTTGCACATTCATCCCTCCCTCTCTCTCTCTGAGTGGTGGGGATTTTAACCAATCAGCTCCTCAGACACTGAGCCTTGTTGTCCTTATTGAAAACTGTCATTTTAAACTATGAACAGAGAAGACTGGTGTCTGCTGACCTGATGAATGGGAGGGAAAAGGAGAGGTCACCCTTGTGGAAAACTGTAAAATATTGGAGAGCTCACGACACTTAGTTTGTCTTTATTGATTTGACAGTGATGACCGCTCTTCTTCTCGACGCCTGGTTGGCTTAGAGGGAGGGGTGGGCGAGGCATGAGTCTATCCCTTAAGTAACAACTGCTCCTTCTGGCTGCCACTCGAACAGAAACCCCCTCTGTCCTCCTCCCATCTTCTTCTTCTTTTTTTTTTTTATTTTTATTTTTTATACACCTTCAGTCTCTCCTGGATCCTGCTGCTCTAACAACTTCCTCCATATGTGTTTTTCTTTTCTGTGTGTGTGTGTGTGTGGCTATGATTGATGCATTACAGAAGCAGAAGAACATCGCAGGAGCGCTGGCTTTCTGGATGGCCAACGCCTCCGAGCTGCTCAACTTCATCAAGCAGGACCGAGACCTGAGTCGCATCACACTGGACGCCCAGGACATCCTCGCCCATCTGGTCCAGATGGCCTTCAAGTCAGTCTGTGTGGCTGTGGATGTGTGGAGGGGCGGGTGTAGAGAGTTAGACTGTATATAAAAGATTGATGTAGCCACTGTGATGTCGCCCACTGCTTAGTAAAGTAGAAAGCCTAAAGCTGAGTGTTTTGATTGCCAAGTTGTGAATGTACCCTGGTTTATCCTCCTTCTGACTCTAATAATGACCATGATGTTGAATTCAATAAGACATAATATCATCCCATGAACTCTGAGGTCACAGAGAGTGGAAGCCGGTAGCTGTTTTCCCATCGACTTCTATAAAGTCTTTTTGCAACTGCAGGAGTCACCCCCTGCTGGCCATTAGAAAGAATGCAGGTTTAAGGCTTGAGCATTTAATTAAACATGATTTGACTGGCTGACGCCTGTGCTGGCGCTTGAAGAGTGACATGACCTCATTCAAAGTGAATGAGAGATGAGAGCATACATGTGAAATAAACAGACCCAGAAGCTACATCTGTCTTTTATAATGCAATCCAAGGTGTGCATCCAAAAATATGATGAACTTAAACTAGTAGGATTTGGAGACAAAACCTGACGGTTTAAAGGTTAAATCAAAGATTTTAGATCATATTCTTTGAAGGGTTGAGCAACGTGTACCAAAAAAAAATCATATCTGAATATTTTTAGGCTGAATAGTGATACACAATTTCAAAAGCAACGTGAGAGATGTCATAAGTACACTTATTAAAAATGACTTGTCCGTATAAAGTGGCTGATAACGAATGTCTGCTTGAGTTGTTCTTTTCAATTTAGATTGTAGTAAATTAATTCATTTAAAGACTAAAGTGTGTTGCCAGTACTTTAAACTTCTCACCTGTTGTAGAAACTCACTTTGAGGGAACATGTATCAACACACAAAATTATACAAATTTCAGCTTCTGAAAGCCATAGTGTTCAATAAATTCAGATAGTGACCTTTGATTTGAACAGTGGTGAACAAGCTTTATTGTGTGGCTGCAGGTACCTGGTACACTGTCTCCAGGCTGATCTGAATAACTACATGCCTGCCTTCCTGGATGACCCCGAGGAACATAATCCACAGAGACCAAAGATCGGTAATATGGAGCAAAAACACACACATGTGGAGCATCTAAGACTGGTCATGTTTTACAGCTGTGATCCTCAATTCATTTTGGTGTATGGCCCCTTAAAATGAAGGCATTTCCACTTGCGACTCATAAGATTAGCAGAGTAGGAGGGGTTTCTGGTACAACCTTTATACCTCCAAGCTGAATGGAGAAGCAACATTTGTAGTAGTATTTATAGATGACCCTGTTGGTTTAGCAGTAAAATTATTCTTTAAATACAAGTTTTGCTGGAGTTTTGACCTCTTTACACTGATTTTTCTTAGATTCTTTTACACATTAATATTTTGGTAGAGGACTGGTGAGATGTAGGATTATATTAGAAAAGTCTGAAAAAGTTTCTATAGTAGAAATGTTTTGGTATTCTTTCCCTAACAACCCCTGAGGTGTATTTTTTTTTTATGATACTTTGAGGCTATTGATCCCTTAGGATCCACATTTGTGGAGAGGCAGTAGCTGCAGTGCCACCTTAAACCCTACAATAATTGTGATCTTTTATCAAAACTCTGTGAAATCAAGAATTTACACAAACGTTAAAAAAAAAAAAACAGGATTATACAGCATGTACAATGGTGCTGACCAGTGAATCATATCTTACATAAGGCCCCAAGAAAACCGAACTGTATAGCTAATATTCACATTTCAGTATTGTTTAAATACCATAAGTCATTCGTCATCTCAGTACAGATTTTCCCCATGTCGTGCAGTCCAAATTTACAAGCTGTGATCAGACAGTTCTGGGAATCGTCCATAAATTGCCCCGACATCTTCCAGTTGTTATTTTTAGGTCTGTCTTCTGAAGTCCCGTTCTGACCACTTCCACTGTGCACTCTAAAATTTCACCGCAAACCTCAAACATTCACAGAGAGCAGATCATTGCTGGCGTTGTGAGCTGCGTCTGCAGCTATGACTGAGCACTTTTCAGTGGAACAGTCCACAGTTTCTATGCCCGAAGGTAGCGCGTCAGGTGATGAGCGAAACAAGGAGCATGCTCGTCCTTTCTTTCCCCAATATTTATGGGGTTGTGCACAGTGAATTTGTCCCCCAATGTGAAATGTCCTGAAGTGTTTGAGGGAGGAAACGATATGAAATATGCTTTTAAAACCCAGGAGTTTTCTTCCCCACACAACACAACTTTGGCTCAATAACTGTTCCACTAACTAGATTTGCCTCCCTGCAACTTTGTCGACTTCCTGAGAATTAAAATCAGGTTAACCGGATCACCATTTTGACACACTGGAGGTGATCTAGTGCCCATCACTGAGGCACAAATGCCTCTCCCGCGAGATCTTAATAAAACAAGCCTGACATATCTGATCTTGAATAAGCGATTGGACAAATTTCTGATTCCCTGAACTTTGCAATCACACCTCGTACATCATACTAATGACTTCACGGAGACACACAACTTCCGATTCCTGTCATGTAAACAGCAAAAACTTATTAGACAGAGAAAGGAAGAGTTGCTCTCACGCTCCAGTTTCTCTTTCCAGAGGACGTCCTGCACACGCTGACAGGGGCGATGTCGTTACTGCGGCGGTGTCGGGTCAACGCCGCTCTGACCATCCAGCTCTTCTCACAGCTCTTCCACTTCATCAACATGTGGCTGTTCAACAAACTGGTGACGGATACCGGCTCGGGGCTTTGCTGTCACTACTGGGGCGCCATCCTCCGGCAGCAGCTGAGCCACATCGAGGCCTGGGCTGAGAAACAGGGTCTGGAGCTCGCTGCCGACTGCCACCTCAGTCGAATCGTACAGGTGAGAGAATAAACGGCATGCAAGTGTGTGCAGGGATGTGAGGAGATGGTCGCTGAGATTTTTAGGGATATTTTCCTCTGTTGCATCAACTACACTTATTTACATTTATTTAAAGCTTTATTTGTGCTGATGCCCCGCCCCCTTCTTATTACTGGTTAAAATGCTTTGATTCTAAGCTGGTCTTGTCAGTATAAACTCCTTTGAAAGTTTTTTTGAAAAGATAAAAAAGCAAGGATATTATTAAACTAATTTACTTGTTGATTGTGCATGAAGTTGAATACCCAAATTTATAGCCGAAAGTATTTAAGTTCATTCCATTTACATTTTTCCAGAATTCCCGACAAAAGACTGTTTTTCAGAGACATGTACAATTTCATGTTAAAAAGTGCTTGAAAACTCATCCTAAGTAGTATACATTGCATAACTTTAAATATTTGTAAGAGCAGATTCTTTTAGACTGCAGGAATTTTCCATATTTTGGTAACTGCTGAAGGTAGTAGCCCTTTTTTTTGTCTCTGTACTTCAGGATCTAGGAATTGTCAAAGTTCCCAGAGCTCTGTTTTTAAGGAATTACACAAACCTGACAAAATACCTTCTATTACAGAGCAGTTAATTTGTCAGCGATCTTTAAGTGATGAGGTGTACTATGAACCAACATTAAGCACATTAACAAACACTCTTAATGGTAGGGTGAGCAACACCTTTTGGTACTAGAACAGTGATTCCCAAAAAGTGGGTTGTGAAGTTACTGCAGGTGGGCCGCAAGACGTTCTTACAATAAAAAAAAAAAAATCAGAAAGTGACATTAAATATTTTGATTTAAAATATTTAATGTGATTTAAAAACGACACCTTATTCTTCATTTTAGACTGTTCTAGCTTGTCATTAGCGTGAGAGAACTAACAGCTATCAGGTAAAGCTGTTAATGGAGAGTCGACCTGAACAGAGAAATAATCACAAAGTTAAAATGAGTCAGTGAATGCACAGAGAAGGAAATGGTTCCTGTTAGGCTTGTGTGATAATCAGAGTCGGGACTGAGCGTTTGGGTGGGCCACAGAACGTTTTCAGATCTCTAAATTGGCCGCAGCAGTCTGAAGTTTGGAAGTAGATGTTTACTACACAGCGAAGCAATGTAGAGAGAAAATGAAGAGGCTGAAACAAGAAATTAAAAGACCACAACAAAAGGTGGAGTTGGACTACCAACCACTGTCTGGCAATTACATCACTACAGTTCCTTTTAGCGGTACGAATGCAAACAGAAAAAAAAAATGCTTTGAAGGTTTGCAGTTCCTGGGGGACCTCTTCAGTGGCTTCTTGTCTAAAGATCAGAAAGAAACTTGTTACCTTCTAAGATTTTTCACTGTAACAGTTGCTTATACAAGTAAAAGTACAGCTGTCATCAGATTCTTACTGCTGTCTCACAACACTTGCCTCGCCTACATCTCTCATTTCATGTGTTTGCAGATAACTCTGTGACCATGTGTGGCCACGCTGCTTACATTCAAAGGAATAAAAATGTGTACGATTAATTTACAAGATATGTTGGTCCTATTTTTGTGTGTTTGTGTCCCCTCCAGGCCACCACCCTGCTGACCATGGACAAATACTCCATGCAGGATGTGCAGAACATCAATAACACTTGCTTCAAGCTCAACTCCCTGCAGCTCCATGCCCTCATGACCAACTATCACTGTGCCCCTGATGAGCCGTACATCCCGCCTGTAAGACAGACACTAAACTGTATAACGGCATTTCTTTGTTTTAATTAGATTAAATCACACAAAGCTGGTGTTATTAAAGTCAAACTGATTTGCACAAACAATAAAAGCAGCAGAGTAGATGTTATGAACCTGCCTGCGAGCCCCGTTATGTTGTCTGATGTGTGTGCTGTGCTTGCTTGTGTGTGTGTTTAGGAGCTGATAGACCACGTGGTGGCAGTGGCAGAAAACACAGCAGATGAACTGGCGAGGAGTGACGGCAGAGAGGTTCAGCTGGAGGAGGATCCAGACCTCCAGCTGCCCTTTCTCCTTCCTGAGGACGGCTACTCCTGCGACGTGGTGCGCAGCATCCCCAATGGCCTGCAGGACTTCCTGGAGCCTCTACTGCAGAGAGGTAAAGTTACTGAAAAAGGAATCAACTTTAATTCATTTTGAATTAAAATATATAGAAATGCATTTTAGCTTCTCAGTTTCTCAAATTTTAAGTGAGTTTGTTCTCATTATTCTTCATTTTGGTAATTGATGTATGTTTGTTTTACTAGGATCCCAGTTTGTATCAGCCTTAGCTCTTCTTCCTGGGGTCCCCTATACATTCATACACATGCAATCCACATTCATAAAGACATAAACATATGCAAACTCTTCTCATACAGTCATGTTTGAAACAGTTTGTCACACATATTTTTCAATACAATCATTATTCTTCCAGTAATAATGATTTCTTCTGTAATATTATTTTCATTTAATTATATCTGCACATATCTCCTATCCTGCATTTTTATACTTTTACTTCCAAAATCAAGGTTATAAGTATACTTGTCTATTTTTAACAAGTGTTGAGCTGCATACCCATCGGCAAACATGGCAATCTGAACATTTTTTAATACTAACAGAAGGTTATTAATCAAGATTGAAAATAATAAAGACCCCAAACAGCTGCCATGAGGTAGTCCACAAGTAACATGCCTTGTTTTTGACAAACTGCAATTAAAATAAAAAGTCTGCCTTCAGTATGTCGATAGCTTTCAGACCACTTTAATGAAGTATTTGAGAAACCATAATCTTCAGATTTATTTAATAGCAGGAAATGATCATTTAAAACATTTTTCTTGATAAATATACCAAACATTTATTTACTGTTTCTTGCATAAAATGAGCAGATTGTTGTTCAGTTTATTTTTTCCTCAATGTTTTTTGTTTGTTTTGGCGTTATTGTTTCAAATAAATACCCAAAATCTTGAAGAAAAGCAAACATTAATTGAATCATAATTTTGAGACAGTCCTGCTATTTTTATACCTCTTTAAACTGAGCTAATTCCTAAATTTGGAGCCATCATTGAGACATAAAGAAATATTTTAAAGGCTTTACACTGAGATTTAAACAACTTTACTGGGTATTTTTCATTGTTATCTGATTCTACAGGGCAAAGAATCACCAGTTAATTTAGAAAATAGTTAGCAAATTAATCAAACATCATAATTGGCTGCAGCCCTGTTACCTTTAAAAATACTCCTAATGTAATTCACATAACAAAGATAAGTTTCCATATGTGCTGTATTTCAGCACTTAATGATTTGAATTTTTTTTTTGTGTCACATTTTTATGTTTTTTTTTGGGGGGGGGTTAGGTGAAGAGAGAGATGTCAGAGGACCTGTCACAAAACGGAGAATATGATCAGTGCACTGTAAATGACACTGTGTGTGTGTGTTTCCTCTGATAGGTTTCTGTAGGTTAACGCCACATCCGCGTTCGCCCGGTACCTGGACCGTCCACTTTGAAGGAGCTGACTGCGACAGCCACTTCTCTGCTGCTGACAACTCTGAAATGGTAGGACGTCAACACACAGTCAAGCTCTCTCACCACATTGTGTGTGTGTGTGTGTGTTTCTATATAAAGTTGTGTGTCAGTGCACTAGGGCATTCTGGGTAAAGTTAACACCACAGAGGAGACTTTGCAGGTTTAGTAATGCTGACTCACAGAGACTCTGGAGACTGAAGTCTAAAGTAAGTCTGACAGCTAAGACAGCAGAAAACAAGACACAAACTCTTGGAGCCACAAAGTGGCCACAGGCTCTTTGATGGCTGCAGAGTGACTTCGGGTCACTGCTGCTCTTTTTCAACATTCAAATCTTCATGCTGCGCTGTTGCTTCGAGTCGATATTCCTCACTTAGATCACATCCAGTTTGCCATAAATACTGCCCAAACATATTTCCATATCAGCAGCAAAGATCAGCTGATATTTAATCGTGCTTTTTCAGATTTATTTGTGAATGCTTGCAATGAAAGATCATTGTGATTTTAAATCTATGTTTACTGACCACTGTTCAACAGATCTTTAACACAAATATCTAATCAGCCAATCATATGGCAGCAGCTCAATGCATTTAGACATGTAGACACGGTCAAGATGACATGCTGAAGTTCAAAGTGAGCATCAGAATGGGGAAGAAAGGTGATTTAAGTGACTTTGAACGTGGCGTGGTTGTTGGTGCCAGACAGGCTGTTCTGAGTGTTTGAGAAACTGCTGATCTGCAGGGATTTTCCCACACAAACATCTGAAAACAGAAAATTGTCGAAAGAGAAAATATCCAGTGAGTAGCAGTTCTCTGGGTGAAAATGCCTTGTTGTTGTCAGAGGTCAGAGGAGAATGGCCAGACTGGTTCAAGGTGATAGGAAGGCAACAGTAACTCAAATAACCACTCGTTATGCAGAAGGTATGCAGAAGAGCATCTCTGAATGCACAACACACTGAACCATGAAGCAGATGGGCTACAGCAGCAGAAGACCACACCATGTGCCACTCCTGTCATCTAAGAACAGGAAACTGAGGCTACAGTTCACATAGGCTCACCAAGATTGGACCGTAGAAAATTGGAAAAATGTCACCTGGTCTGATGAGTCTCAATTTCTGCTGTGGCATTCAGATGGTAGGTTCAGAATTTGGTGTAAACAACATGAAAGCATGGATCCTTCCTGCCTTGTATCAACGGTTCAGGCTGCTGCTGGTGGTGTAAGGGTGTGGGGGATTTTTTTATTGGCATGTCTTGGGCCTCTTTGTACCAACTGAGCGTTGTTTAAACACAGCCTACCTGAGTATTGTTGCTGACCATGTCCATCCCTTTATGACCACAGTGTACCCATCTTCTGATGGTTGCTTCCAGCAGGATAACGCACTATGTCACAAAGATCAAATCATCTCAAGCTGGTTTCTTGACCATGACAGTGAGTTCTCTGTACTGAAATGGCCTCCACAGTTAACAGATCTCAATCCAATAGAGCACCTTTGGGATGTGGTGGAACAGAAGATTCACATCATGGATGTGCAGCCGACAAATCTGCAGCAACTGTGTGATGCTGTCATGTCAATATGGACCAAAATCTCTGAGGAATGTTTCCAGCACCTTGTTGAATCTATGCCATGAAGAATTAAGGCAGCTCTGAAGGCAAAAGCTGGTCCAACCCAGTACTAGCAAGGTGTACCTAATGAAGTGACCAGTGAGTGTATAAAACTTAATATTTTAGCTGTGATAATAAACTTTATCTGTGTAGCACTTTTTAAAACATAATTACAAAGCACTAATAAAATGGTTAACAATCAATAAGAAAAATACACACAGTTTAAACAACAGCAGTTAGAAACAAGGTTAAAACCTGAACAGTGTGTATGATGTAACTGGTTAACACAGTCTCACGGCAGTTTGTGAAACAGTCATGACCTCTAATCTGTTGATTTCTCATCTGTCCAGTCTCATATATACTGATTTGTGTCCACGTACACGAAATTAATACTTTCCTCTTTTTAAAGGAGTAAGACGTCCACATTCACTTCAGTTGTAATATATTAAATAGGTCATTAATTGTCATAAAAACAGCTTGGTGAGGTTTAGGCATGAAAAACTCCACTCTTAGGTTTAGAAGAGGTCATTCAACTTTACATGTGATCCTTTTCTGACCACACGTGCATTGAAAAGTTGAGATAAAAGTTGCACTGGATTTACAGGATTTCACAGAGTTTGTACAGGAGTTTCAGTATAGCTGAGACATGAAAACATGAATCAGTGTGCAGGTAACTTTAAGACTAAAAAAGGTAAAATTCCTGAACAGAAACTGAGCTCTAGACAATTTGACGGCACAACTGACATAGTTTGACTATTTTTAGACACGTTTAAACCTGGAGGCTGCTTTGATTTGGGTCCAGAGGTCTGTGTGTGTGTGTGTGTTTGTGTGTGTGTGTGTGTGTGTGGTCTCCCGGTCTGAACGTGGAGATCGCAGTGACTTCAGAAGGACCTATTTACTTTTCATAAGACACACACCAAGACAAAGGCGCACACACAATTTAATCAACACCAGTCACACTGCTGAAGTGAGCCCGGAGCAGTAAATGAGAGACTTCTTTTCATCACACACACAAGAACACACACACAGACACACACACACACGCTCACTCAGCCACTTCCTCTGTAATTGGTCTGTTTATCCCTGCTCTACTATTTCATGACTGTAGTCTCGACAGGCGTCTCACACACACTCAGACACACACTCTCTGTAATTAATGGTGTGTGTTCAGGCAGACTGGTGGGTCGAGCTCTGCCTCGTCTACAGTTCTTAAGCGATCATTACAAGAACAGCTCTGCTCTGCATCCAGTTCAACATGGAAGATCTGATGCTGTTTGTTTATATATATTTATATGTATATGATTGATGTAGAACAATAGTACTTCAAACAGAAAGGACAGACTGCTTCTTCTGAATAGTATGGTACTAAATTACAAGTAAGGAGAGCATGCAGTGATGCTTGAGCCCATGCTGTCATCCAATATGAAAAAAATGAACGACTTATTATTCACTTTAATTCAGTTCATTTTCAGCAACAGTCGCCTCAACTGGCTTTATCATAAGGGAAAGACTGTCGGATATCAGAGAGAAATCCCCAGCAGTCAGATGATCCCCTGTGAGCAGCACTTGGTGACTGTGGGAAGAAAAACTCGCTTTTAATAGGAAGAGACTTCCAGCAGAGCCAGGCTCAGGGAGGGGCAGCAATTTACCGTGACCGGTTAGGGGAAAGAAAAGAGGGGAAAGAGAAACACAGAGAGACCAAGGATGTGTAATGAGCTGTGCTGCCTGAGTGTCTAATTAGGCTTAAATAGTTATGACGGTCTTTGAAGTCTGCTTTATATGTTTATCAGATTTGAAGTGTGGATCTAAAATTAAAGTCGTTAACCTCCTCTGTTTCTTTATTTCTTAACTTGATTTTAAAATCTACAAGTGGGCCCTTTTTTTCCTAATGGACAAACATGGATCTAAATTAAGTTTACTTAACTCACTTTTATCCAGTATAACAGGAGCGTCACATTCGGCTGAAGTTCGGTCTGACCAGTAAAACCATTTCATAATAACCTGTACAGGGCTTGAATTTCTGTGTGAGATTGAGGGTATTGAGCATGATTTAATTCATTCCCACAAATCTAGCACTTATAATGTGAGAAATATACCCACATAATCACAGTGATCTAATAATGTTCGGGCCAACGTTGCACTAGTGTGGAACAGCTGGCCAGAAGGACTGCAGAGGTGAGCTGAAACCCAAGCTGAACAACACCTGGCACACTGCCTCCGCAAGGGTACAGGAAATCCTGCTCCCATACACAGACAGGCTTCAAAGGTGTGAACTTGAAGGCATGCAGACAAGGACCGCTAGCTAAAAATGTAAATCTACATCAAGCTATGAGGAACACCAATAAGAAAAAGAGCAGAAGTGAAGTTAAGAGTGTTAATCCTCAGGCTTCTCAGATGGGTGACACTGACGTTATTAGGGTGGAGCAACAGTCCAAAGAGTTTCAAGCTAACCGGCTCAGAATTTATCCATGTCTTGAACTTATAATGAAAGGGGCATGCCTGTGTGAAATATACAATGCTGAGGTCCTGACGTAGATATGACACAGGAGAGAGAAAGAAAGGAGACGAGAGAAAAGACACACAGAAATTATTTTATTTATTGGAGAATGGCAAAACACAATCTGAGGTGAGAATGGGACGATGGGAAACCTGTAGCCAAGCTCACAAGTAGCATAGGCCCAAAAATGTGTAAATCCCCCCCCCCTGCTAAGCACCTCACTGTATTCATCCTTTTTAAGAAGCATAGGTTCCTCCTGAAAACATTCACATTTAACACCCTTTAATGTGTTACGAAAAAAAAATTCATTCAGTGAGTCTGTCATTACATTTTACAGATCAGTGGTTCTATAAAGGCACAAAGCCTTATTATAAGTAAACAGCAACAGTATTTTAAGTGATTATGATTCAAACACTTTGTCTGGATCTAAAAATGCTAACAACAATAAATTAAATAGCTTTTTTTTCCTGTAAAATCTTTCATATCTCTTATTAATTTGATTTCATGCATTTATGGAGAGTCTGCTATGTGGGATTTTATACTTGTCATTCACCATGTTCCAAGTCGCTCTATCACTCTCTTGTCTTTGGGTATATTTTGAAAAAGGCTCTGGGGCTGGGCTGTTTATATATTTAAAGAGTAATTTGAGAATATACAACATTCAAAATGAGCTATTTACATCTAAAAAGACTTCAAACTTCCCATACATTTTAATTTCTGTGTAATTAAAAACAGTAATTAATGACAGTTTTCACACTTTGTAAAGCCATCCAGTGAGCCAAATTAGACTCGGATTGTATTAGAATTATTAAAATTAGAAGCCTTTTATTGTCATTATACCATGTACATTGAAATTGCAGAGCAGCAACACAATGCACAAAGATGCAATAAAGAATAAACAGTTGGTGATTTACACTGTAAAAAAAAATACTAGGTATAAAAACTACTAAATATAAAAAAAGCATGTACGAAGTACTAATGTTTTAACAAGGTAAGGTAATGGGGTAACAAATGCAGTAATGTTAGGCAGAGAAGTATTACTGATGATCCAAGTATTAAACTGTGAATTACCAGTAATGAGAATATTGCACAAAGAATTTCTAATAACTCAGTTGAGAAAATATTGCACTTGGCTGTAATTATTGCAGAGAGAGAAGTGATTGCACATTCACAGAAGATGTGTTGAGGTTCAGTGTTGTTATGGCACTGGGAAGGAAGCTGTTCCTAAGTCTGTTTGTCCTTTATTTTATGGACCCGCAGCACCTGCCAGAGGGCAGCAGGTCAAACAGGTGAAACCCAGGATGTGACGGGTCCTTCACAATGTTTCTGGCCCTGCTGCAGCAGCATCTTGTAGGGAGGGCAGAAAGCAGCTGACGATCTTCTGACAGTGGTGTGCTGAAGCCTCCTTCTCTCAGCCTCTCAGCTTCAGTGCAGCTCCTGTTCCACACTGTGGTACCGTATGTCAGCAGGCTCTCTGTGGAGGTGTGGTAAAAGGTCACCAGCAGCTTTTGACCCAGGTTGTTCAGTTGCTGCTGTGCCTTTTTAATGATTGCTGTTGTGCTACCAGTCCAGGACAGGTCTTCAGAGATGAAGGGCCCCAGGCATTTGAATGCTGGGACCCTCTCCACACACTCACCGTTGATGTAGAGGCGGGGGCCGGGTCTGCGCTGTTCTTCCTGAAGTCGAAGATGATTTCCTTTTGTTTTCATGGTGTTCAGTGTCAGGTCGTTTTCTGAACTCTAAGCTGACAGTTTCAGGATCTCAGCTGTGCAGGCAGACCCGTCCCCCTGGCCCCCTTATTAGTGCAAAGCAGAAAGTTTTACCTGCTTTATAACAAAAAAAAAGCTTTGACAAGATGGATGTACATGGGAGTTTGTATGTTAGTGACCATTTTAACACAACAAGCTAAAAGTGTTGAATTCTGGTTGTCGTCGTTAATTCTGTCCTTACTCTGTGCGATTGGGGAGGGGGTGTGTAGCTGTAATTTCAGTGTAGAAGGTAGTTTTCTTGACGTGTGGTTGTTGTTTTGTTTGTTTCTGGGTGTTCCTGCTGATTGAGCGCCAGTCAGCGACATGCAGTTTAGCAACACCAAACAAAAATAGACAATACGATGCAGGCATATTTTGGCATGAGTGTGACATGAGGTTTTGGAGTATCCTTTGTCAGAATATTTTTTCATGATGTGGGAAACCTCGGTAGCTCTCTCTCTTTCTTTGTTTCTCCGACTTTCCCCACCCAGTCACCCAGCCCTGCTCAAATGAGCCCTGCTGTGTATATATGTGTGTGTGTGTGTGTGGGTAGCCATGAAGTGGTTTTCATTCTTGACTTGATTCCAGCGACCACAGGTTTCTCTGTGGTCTTCCCCTTTTCCCCTTTATCCCTCCTTTATGCCTTCCCTCCCTTTTCTCATCCCTCCCTCTTTTTTTTTTTTTTTTTTTTTTTTCCCCTCCCCTTTTTTTTTTTTTTTTTTTCACGGGGG
>VUQI01013472.1:56359-70038 GCA_015106735.1 Paratilapia polleni
TTCTCCGCACTCTCATTATTCTCCATGTTTCAGACGGAGGGAACACGCTAGAGGACACTTGCTGAGTTTTCCTCAGGCTGTCATTCACACATTCACTCACAGTGAGAGGTATCATCCTCACTAACAGTTTGTCCTTCCTGTCCATCTCACTTTTCAGCCAATGAGGAAAGAGCCGGAGGTTGTCACAGTAACCCTGAAGAAGCACAATGGCATGGGCCTCAGCATCGTGGCTGCCAAGGTAGGAAATGTCACCTGGAATTGTGTTAAAGAGTGAAAGTCAAACTTTGGCAGGCCTGAGATGTTTTGAGTTTGTCGAGATTTTTTTTTATTTTGTAGGGAAACTTTTTCCTAAAAACTAAATCTAAGGCTGAAAAGTAAACGACTGGCACGCATTTGACAGGAAACCCAAAAATAACTTGGATGTTTTTATCCTGGCTGTAGAGATGTAGTGTGTTTGTGCGTTTGTGTGTGAGGCTGAGCGACACAGTGCTGACAGAATAGGCTGCTGTTTAAAATAGCCTGCTTTCACTGTTGAGTCTGACAGCAGCGCAGAGACTAAACAGTGACACTGCAAAGAAACTTCTGGATGAGTCCCGGACAAAAACGCGGTCTGCGCGTGTTTGCTGTTTTAAGGGAGGGCGGGGGTGGCGGGCGGCTAATTTAACCGTGGATCATTGTCTGTCCATGTGTTTGTGTTACCTCTGATGTGTGGAGGAAAGTATGAAAGTCTGTGTATGTCTGTGTTAGATGCACATTTGGCTTGCATACATATAATTGTAAATGCTATAAAAACAAATGCCTGGATAGGAGAGGATTAAATGAATGGCCACATAAAAGACTAGGATAGGAGATTGATGTGCACCAAATACACTTGAGCATGTGTGAATATATACAGTTGGGTATAAGATACAATTTTTGTAGTTTTACCTCTTTACACCACCACAGTGGACTTTACATCAAACAATCAAGATGTGACTGAAGTGCAGACTTTCAGCTTTAATTTACGGGGTTTAACAAAAAGGTTGCATTAACTGTTTGGTAATTACAGCCATTTTTATACACAGTCCCCCATTTTCAGAGGCTCAAAATCAAGTTTGTGTGAATACATTTAAATACTTTTTATGAGTGATATAATGTTTAATTTGTAGCATTTTGTAATATTTGATCTTGATTATTTCTGTTTAGTTTGCAAACTAAGATTTTGTGGTCCGTTAGTTCATCGTGCTATTGTAAATGTATTCTGCTGCCATAAAGTGCAGGTAATTGTCATCAATCGGTGTGTGTAATTTTGCTGACATGCTCAGGTTAGAAGTCAGTCGGGTAAGCAGGACGTAGAGCCAACAGTTTTCTGACCATCACAGTTGATAGTTGTTTTATGTGTAATAGTGATAGGAATAGATAACCAGGACTCCAACTGGAGACAGTTTTGATTCTGTGTGGAATAAATCTTTTTTACGTCAGCCTCGTTTTTGTTTGTGGAAAGCACAAGTCAGAAACTTTGTCCTGCAGAAGCAGCAAAGAAGGTCCGAAGGTCGCCACTACGGAATGATAAGCAGTTTCATAGCCAGGTGAGGCTTGTTCCCTCGTTATTTCATGACAAATGAAGTAGACATTATATCTGAAGTTGAATCAAAGTGTTGAATTTGTTTCTTATAGCCTTTCACTATAATTTTAAATATGAGGCCCAAAAAGACGTTAGTGAGAGAGGCCATCATTGGGTTTATTTTGTTTTTTTAGCCTATCAGAGAGAGAGCAAAAACTTTAGGATTTTCCAAATCAACAATCTGGTTCATTTTTAAAAAAGAAGGAATGCAGTGGCCACCTCAGAAACACCAAAAGGCCTGAAAGATCACAGAAGACAAAGTGTATGGTGACAGAATTATTTCCTTGTTTCAGAAAATAACTTCATAACAATTAACCAAGTCAAGAACACCCTCAAGGAGGTAGGTGTATCATTGTCAAAGTTCACAATCAAAAGATGCGTTCATGAATGGAAATGCAGAGAGTTTACAATAAGGTGCAAACCACTGGTTACACTCAAGAACAGGAAGGCCAGATTAGATTTTGTCAGAAAACAGCTAAAAGAGCCTGCACAGTTCTGGGAAAAATATTTTGGACAGATGAAACCAAGATTAACTTGTACCAGAATGATGGGAAGAAAAAAGTGTGAAGAAGGAGAGAAACAGCTCACGATCTGAAGCGTACAACATCATGTGTCAAACATGGTGGAGGCAATGTTATGGCATGGGCATGTATGGCTGCCAGTGGAACCCGATCACTAGTGTTTATTGATGATGTGACTGCTGATAGAAGCAGCAGGATGAAGTGTACAGGGCTATACTCTCTGTCCAATTACTTATGAGCCTCTGAAAATGGGAGACAAGGAAAAAAAATGGCTGTAATTCCACATGTTAACGTGACAAAGCTAAAGCAAACATGTAGCTTTATGCCAAGTAACACAAAATGCTAGCATTTTACTCACCAAATCTGGAGCATAAATTTTTTGGCTGGTTGGTACACACAGCAAGTCATAACTTTTGACAGATCCCTTGTATATCACAGAAAGTGGAAATCCAATGATTGTAGACATGGTTGTTTATTTTTGCTCTAAGGTGGGGTATTTTAACGTGAACGTTACCATCAAGTGGCCATGTGAGGAACTGCAGCTGAGGAGGCTGCTGTTGAGTAAAATGCCATAAAGGTGACCCCAAGCTACTTCAGATAAACTAAAAACCAAACAAAACAGTTTTAAATGGACAAAAATTCATTCAAGTCAAAGACAAACACCACCTCACAACTTAGAAGAAACCAGTGAAGGATTGGAATTATTGCCAGGATAAAAACAATTGAAATGTTAAAGCAGCTTTCAGAATAGTTGGTTGATTAACATTGTCTTGCAGGTGTATGAAACATGGAACACACACAGCTTATTACACGTATGTTTAAGAGACAGAACATATAGAAAAATACCTTAAATTTAATATAATGAAAATGATGTAAAATTAATGCAGAAGACAACCACACGATATAAACTCACCGCACATCACAGGAAGAGTGTAACATGAAACCTGGAGTATATTCAGCTGTCATCATCATCCAACCCAGTCATAACTCAGCACCCTCTAATTTTATGTCAGACGGATCATCGGCCGACTCA
Organism: Paratilapia polleni; assembly: GCA_015106735.1. Classification (NCBI taxonomy): domain Eukaryota; kingdom Metazoa; phylum Chordata; class Actinopteri; order Cichliformes; family Cichlidae; genus Paratilapia; species Paratilapia polleni. The sequence goes on from VUQI01013472.1 coordinate 59,517, forward strand.
TCCTGTGTGTTTTATAGCAGCAAGAAAGGCATCACTACCCTGCATCTTTCCTAATGTTTTCCTAATGTTAATAAGAAATCAACTTACCAGCTGTCTGTTTTTGCATTTTCAACATTTTCTGAACATTTTGAGCTGGAAATAAAACCCGAACCGGTACACAGCATGTACCTCAGAGCCCCCACAATGTCCGACATGGCTTTGACTATAATTTAAAATGGCAAAGAGAAGTGAGACACAGTTGGGTGTCCACTTTGACTAACAAATTTCCTTTAGGGGTAACCCTTCACTTTCAGGCCAGACAGTTACATAATTCTGTATTAAGGCTGTTCCATCGCCAAAATTTCCCCTTAACTGGGTTCCTGTACTGTATCTTATCATATACAGGACTGTGATGTAAAACCTGTCCACTACTCATGTCTTTACTAATGAAAGAGGATATGAGCAGATAAGACTTACAGTTTGTTCCCTTTACAAAACATAAAGACTTTCTTTCTTCTGATTGGAGTTTCCTCCTGAAGACGAGCGCTTTCCTGTGTGTGTGAGTGTGTGTGGAGAGGAAGAGTGGGAAGGAAGGATGTACTGAGGAAACCTCCTTGCTGTGTTTATTTTCAAAGCTGTGTGGAAGGTGGCAGAGAAATGTGTGTGGGATGGGAAAGGCAGGTAGAGCAAATTTTGTCAAATAGCTGCCTGAATTCTCGGTAAACTGGGCTGAGCTCTGTCCTCTTATATAACTGTGTGTGTGTGTGTGTGTGTGTGTGGTATTTGCCTGGTGGAGCTGCAGCAGCGCTCCACATCAGTCTGACCAGCTGGCGTCCCAGCCGGCACTTCACCTCTGGACTGCTGTCTGAATTCACTGTTTCTTAACAAACACTCTGCAATTAGGACGCTGTGGAGGAATTTTGGAGCACTTTGGAACATTTGAGGAATTTACTGTGCACACACTGGACTGCAGGCAACTTTTAAAAAAATTTATACTGCTTCATTTTATAAAACTTTTTTATATTAAGAATATTTTTTTTTCCCCCATCAAACTTTTTACTATGAGCTCCGGAAAATTTCCTGCACTTCTTTGCTGCACATGCAGGAACTCACAGAACTTTTTTGTCTCGCATCTCCGTCCGTAAACAGTGATTTTAAACGTTCAGCTGAATGGATTACGCTCATTCTGTGTAATTGCTGGGAGGTTTTAGACTTGTCGGTTCATGTTAGCAGATTGAAGCGCTCTCTGGGATAAAAAGCAGGTGTGTGCAGTTGGTGGGGGTGTGTGTCCTCTGCTGCAGATGTCCCCAGTGTGAACTGGTCTGGTTAACGAACAGCTGCAACATGTGGTTTTCGGTGGTAGGCAGGAGAGACCAGGTAACTTCACTTTTTGTATCATTTGCATCTGTTAAAGACAAAGAAAATGTTTCCATCCGCTCTCCATTTGGTCTTATTTTTGAATGTGCCAAGTATAAAAAGAGATTTGAAAGGTGGTGTGTATGCTTGTGCCACATGCAAGCTGGATCAAGAGTGTTTGTATGTTTCATATGCTCTCAATAGACCTGATTCCTTTGTATCTCCTTGCCCTTATTCTCTCTGCTAAAATACAGACTTCACCAGGTTTTTTCCTGGCTCAAAATGGCCTGTGGGGGGGTTACTACACAAGGCAATGAGTGTGTTACGTTATTCAACAAAAATCCACCACTTCCTCTGTGATTTCTGACCATTTGATAAACAAAAATGCCAATTATACTTAAGTAAATGAAATTCCATCTTAATGTTGTAAGTGGGGCTAGGAAATTTTTCCTTTTGTGCTGGCAAAAATCTTTTAGACAGGCGTCACAAAATTCTCTAAAAACCTTGTTTATTCAGAAGCACATGTAAGTGAAGCAGCTGGTTGAATATTTATGGATTTATCGAGTGTGATGGCCTTCTGGTCCGTCACTTTTCACTGTTTGCTTTCAGGGCTGTCCAGCTTAAACAAAGGTACACATGAGACCCAGGTGGTTTTAAAAAAAAAAAAAAGGATACTGTGCTCATTAACCAGGTCAGTGCCTCTTCACTGAGTGTTGAATTTGTACATATTATCTAGTTGATCGGTAGTCTTGTATGCTTTACGCCCTTAATCTGAATTAAAATGTAAGGAGATTGTTGAGTCAGATTATGCATAAATTCATAATATGTCATCAGACTTGTTAAGAGGTTAAAAACCTGCATTGGCACATACACAATCCATATGTCAAAGCAGTTATTGCTCTAATTGAGCTCTCAACCTTCATATGTTGGTCATGTTGTTGAAGCCCTTTGTCTCTGTGGAACAAATGTGTGCAGATCAGATTAGCATCCTTAAAAATACTACATCAGTCAAACCCACACACGTGTGTTTCATTGTATTGTTTGTCTTTCCTCCGGGCAGCTCCCAGCTGGAGTTGAGGAAACACTCACCCTCTTCACTCTCCTCCTCCTCCGTTGTTGGTGTGTTTACTCATTTATCAGTAGCAGAAAAGAACAGAACATCCTCTTTGTACAGATTTAAAAACACTAAGTAAAGTTTGCAGTGTGTTGTAATCGAGGATTCCCAGACACAGGACAGTGTTTGATAAGAGCTTTTCATACCAAACTAAAAAAAAACTGGTTATTTATAGTGCTTTGGTTGACAAATGATCTCCCCTGCTAGAGCTGAAATTATTTAATGCTTATTCAGTACACTGAGCTGTGTATTTATATATGTAAGTAAAATAAGTAAAAAGGTTTTTCTAGCTGCTTCTCTGACTAAAATACACCATGGGGAGTGGTACTGTCACAACTGGCCAAAAATCATGTTGGAATAAGATAAGATGTACTTTATTTATTCCATTTTTGGGGAATTCTTTTGTTACAGCAGTTAAAAATAATAATAATAAATTAATCACAAAAAACATGTAACAAATGCTCAGTACAATAAAATACATTATGAAAAACCAAATATTTTAATAAGGTGGAAAAAAATGAAATCAAAATAATACAATAAAGTAAAATAAGTATAAATTTAATTAAAAGTATTAAGCAATTATGTAATAGTAATAATTTATAATGAGTAAAATATTTCAATCAACAAGCAAAAACAGAAAAACAAACAAAACGGACAGAATCCAACTATTTAGATATGAAATGGATCAAATGTGTAACTTTTAAAAATATTTGATTGTATAATTGAATTCAGAGTGTTTGTTCACAATCCTAACCAGGGGTTTTGTGGTTCAGTATGAGTTTGAAATGTTCTTTATTTTCTTAAATTTTCTTTACTTGAATTTACAAGTAAAGTTTGCGTTCATAGAAAAGTTAGAAGCCACAGAGTGTCTCCTTCAGGTCTGTTTGGGCAGACGGTGAGCTGCAGTGCTCCCATTGGCTATTTATCACTGTCACTCACATACATCTTCCTGAAAGGGGCGGGGCAAGCAGCCATTCCAGTTTGATTTAAAGCTACAGACTCTGAAACAGACCTCCAAACCAGGGGTATACAGGTCTGATACAAAAGAAAAAAACATTTGTTTGATATTTTTTGGCTGGAGCTTGAAATATTCAGTCTGGGGACATGTGAGACTCACTTCAATTTGTCTTAGTGATAGGTAGGTTCATGCTAGATAATAAGTTAGTGTCCCTACAGTACTAGAAAGCTGATTTATAAATACCTTTTATGTACATTTGCAACCAAACAGGCAATAGAGGTTTAAATAGTTAAAACTTTGAATGGACTCTGGTGTGTTTCTTGCAGCACTCAAACCTGAGTTACGTGGTTTTTGAAAGTTCTTTTCCAGTGCAAGAGAAATGAGCTATAAACTAAAAAAGGAGGATTTGAGTCAGTTTGTTTCCACAGTGTGTTTGAAGTACTGGTTGTGTGTGTTTGTTTGTTAGCTGATAGAATCGTTAGTGGAAGTGGAACAATAGCATGAGAGCGTCCCCGCTCTGAGGGCTGGAACAATGAGAGGATGTACCGCACACACACATGCGTTTGCTTTCCTGTAAAGCTGGGGCCAGGAGGTGTTTACGAGGTGTGTGGTGGAGAGCGTTTGTCCACCTTGGCACTCATTATGAAGTCTGTAGAGTCACATTTTGGCACGTGGGTATGGAAAAACAGAGGCATACTTACCAAATATTAGGGTTTTTTTTAATTGATGTTTTTTATTGTTCATTTTGCTTAAATGTTTTTGTAATGTAGTTTTGGTTTTCAAGCATTTTTTTTCCTTTTAAATGTTGCTTTTATTTCTAGTGTTGTATGTGGTGTATTGGCTCTTGTAAAAGTGCTTTACAAATAAATATTGCTTGCTTGGCTGAGGTGGCACTTTCTGACCCATGCTGCGTCTGTACAGAGTTTAGAGTTTGGTTACTACCACCACATGATGCACGATGGCCTCAAAATACATTTTTTTTCTTCTGCATCATCATTGAAAAGTATTCCTTCCTTCCATCCATCCATCCTATTCAGGGTCAAGGTCGCCAGTCAACCACAGGGCTAATACTGAGGGACAGACGACCATTCATGCCTATGTGACCAATTTAGAATCACCAGTTAACCTAACATGCATAGCTTTGGACAAAAATCTAAATATTCGAGTGCAGCCCAAGTTCAAGGTGTCTTGTCACTGGTTGATTTGTCATGTCAAAAAGTAAGAAAGCATACTTTATATTTTTTCTATTTGAGTTATTTTCTGGTGGTCAGCTCACAAATTGAGGAATTGCTGCAGTTATTAGAGGATATTGAAGTACTTGAAGTACTATAATGTCATCTAATATGGGCTGTGGCTGACTTTGTCGTGTTCCTCGAGTCATTCCTGAGCAGTTTTTGGGGTGTACCACGGTGCTGCTGAGGGAGGCCGCTGCCATCCAGTGTCTAAGTCATCTGCAGAAGTGTTTTTTGGGGGGTATGTTTCAAAGCAGCACCCATATTAATATCAGAAATGCATCTCAGGGTTTCCACCAGTGTATTACGACCTCAGCGTTCAGTGTGGCCTAAGCTGACCCTTCTTTTGCAGGTCCCCTTGTTCTCACCACTTAACTGTCTGCCATCACTATGTCTGTTTAATAAAGGGAAGAAAAACCAGAAAGTAATACATCCGCTGGTGTTGTCGGTTGATTTTTGCAGATCGGCTGTCATCCCAGCTTTGGGTGCGGTTATCTACTGAAAACTTGAAGTCAACAAGTTGTATTTACTTAAGAATCACAAAGGTTTGAAAACTTCCCCGTCCTAACAGATGCTACAAAATTAAAATCTGAGAATCGAGGACAAACAAGTTAAGAGTCTGTACTTGCCCAGAGATCCAAGAGAAGACACTTAATCTGCTAAAAATGAAAATGGATACCTGTGAGGGTGAACTGGGCCTTTGAACCCCGCAAGCTTCTAAATTTCCTCTTCAACCAGCATAAAGGTTGACATGCTTTCAAACTGTAAGCTTTAATTTTGGTGTGTTGCCAGCCTGCATTGGCAGCAGTTTTTGTCAGCTGTGTATCAGACATACGTGACTCATGTGTTTCTCAGTGTGAGTCTGCCGCAGAACGGCTGAGGAGAAAAATGTCACATCACTTTGAGTCTGCTGTCTGAAGGAAAACACTGGAGGATCTGTGAGAATAACATACATTCTTCCAAGTTTAGGATCAGGTATTTATATATGGATGGTGTCTCCGGGGCTTTGCAGACAAGCTACAGTAGATTGGCTTGTTTAGGGCTTATTTTTACCTCATAGAGGGGAGTGATTATTACCAGAGACATAAGAGGGACACATGACACCCACAGAGCTGAGCTGAAATCTACGGGAGGATTCAGTAACAGCAAAGTTGGTGGTAGAAGTGTAACTTTCAGGGGAAAGAAAGAAAAGCTTTTTAAAACCTAATTTTTGGGAAAAGTCAAATAATTTTTTTTAGCAGTTTTTTAATCAGATGTAACAATGAAAATATTCTAATTTTAATTAACATCTCTAAGAACTGATTTGCTTTTTTGCTTAATTTTCCTCCGTGAAATTTCCCTATCAATCTGTAATCAAATTGTATTTAGCAAATGCTCAATACACCTCATTTATGTATAGTTTTTATTTCAGTTTCAACTATGATATAAAATATAATCTTCCTGAGCTGAAAACCATCAACAAAGAAAGAATGTTATTAATTCATAACTTTAGGTATGCTTGTTGTATCAGTGCAGCCATGCCTCTGTAACATACACCAGATCTGACCTCGCTTAGTAATTAAATTTGACTTTGTTTGTTTTTAGTCATTTATCAGCTCACGAGACATCCAGAAGAAATGAAACTGTGTGCCAAAAAGAGCTTTTTTCCCTTTGATATTAAGCGTTCTCTGTAAGAGTTGGTGGAGAGGTTTTTATGCGGGCATCTTTTCTTCTTTTACAGGTGTGTGTTCAGAGAGATTGTGAGTGTGGAGCCAGCAAGGCTGCCCTCCGGGCACTCATGTTCATGTCCTTTATGTGGCTGAACTTGTAAAACAGAGCACTTGACAGGATTACATTGATTCATTGGAGGTTACACTGGAACTGATTGAGTATTGAATTTCCATAAAGGCTGAAGTGGGAAGTGTGTTTGAAAAAAGCTGACTCCCTCAGGTCCTTCCACTCTAACAGAGGCCCTGGAGCTTTAAGATGTGCTTGATTTGTTGTCAGGCCTCGTTAATGGGCCAGGGAAGTAAAGGTCTTTCAGGTATTTCAGCTAATCTGATAGATTTTAGAGATCTTGAATGTGATTTCAAGAGAGAGATTAAATTTATATTGATTGGTTGCTGACATCTCATTTGACTTGGCCTCACACCCCAACATCAACATTTTATAGCTTAATTATTGCAGCAAACCTGCTGTTTACACCTGCTTGTGCACGTGATTATACCTGCCTGTGGCTTTGCAGTTGGCCTGCACGTTCTTTGTGATTGCACAGCACAGAGACTTTGAATTTACATTAATCAACACATACAAGAGAGTTCTGTTTTACATGTGCTACTGAACCTAATCTGTGTTTTTGCACCTTGTAGCTTTTTATCAGGGTTAAAGCTAATCAGCTAGTTCTTGTTTATGTATACAAAACAATCCAGCTGCCTACCATCTGCCTTTTTTCCTATTTTGTGACTGTGCTATGATTTCTTTAATAATGTGTCATATTATGTGACTTCTAGAGCTCCACAGCATTTCTAATAAGGCTAGCTGTCTGAACCACAACACTGATTGGATTTTTAGTATTCCTGATAGCCTGACATCTATTTGTACAGATCATGTCTTTTGATAAACTTGACCGCAGCACCTCAGGCCTTCACACTAGAGGCCAGGCTGAAACGGTTAAAGACGAGGTTTGAGATTTCAACACTTCCAGCTCCTCCCAAGTCGGAGCATAAAAGAAAGCTCAGTTAATAATTAGCTTCTATTTGGATTATCAGGGAATCAAAATGCAAAATATGTGCCTGTTACTACCCCTCCAATCTGAGGCCTTCACAGCATGATAAAACAACTCCAGCTCACTAGGATAAGAAGAGTAATGTTAACCAGCAGGAACGGGGTTTAGTGAGAGTTGAGTATTTTAGTGTATCGATTTTAGTGTATTAAGCAAAGTAGTCACACACAGAAACCCAGAAGTGTAGAGGGAAAAATTGGTGGTTGCCCAGTGATTGCACTAAATCTTTTCACAGTAGTTGTAGTAGTTGCAGTAACCAACTGGTTGTCCAGAGGTTAACCATGCAACACCCTTAAATGCAGATAGAATGCCAACACGTTGCAATCAATCTGAGTCAGCAAGGACAGCAGGGTTGCCGAGCACCCATGTCATTTTGCTATGAAATCACCATCCTGCAGAAACTACACCAGTATTTGTGGAGGAATTTCTGAATGCCTGTTTCAAATCTGAGGTTCTGGCTGAACTCTGAATGTAAGTAGTTAATGTGAACTTCTGTGTATGTAAACAGCAGCAGATTTGTGATTTTTCACTAATTTAGCAAAGTTAATTGCTGTGTTATCACAAACAGGTTACATGCAGTTGCCAGCTTGACCCCATTCAATCACAAACTGATAGCAGACTAACTCTGTCTTATTGCCATTTTGTTGACATCTTGACACACCAAAGTTGCTTTGAAGACGGCAACTAGCTGCAAGTGGTTGCAAATCCGGTCCCCATCTTCGAAGGAACCATTTCAAAGGCAGCGAGACTGCAAGTTCATTGCACACGGTCGAAATAATTTTGGTTGTGCCGCGGTCTCCAACCACTGTTTTCCCCAGTGTGACTGTAGCATAAGGCTTAGTTTATGGTCACCGCACTGATTGTTGCACGCACTGACTGTGGTGTCATCACAGCCCTGTAACCGTATCTGCTGGTGCTTTAGGTGTGCTGGACTCACTGCTTCTCCCTAACAATAGGTGTTGCATTAAAGAGCAACACACCCATTCTCCAGCTGTATACTTTGTCCTGTACATGCTGTTGGAGTCAGTCAGTTGCAGTCGTAACACAAAAGCCAAAGCTGATTCAGCCCTTCTGAACCCTGCTGTAGGACCCTCTTATCTTTGCTAAAAAATCCCCAGACATCCTCGGGGGATCCAGGGAATTCCCATAAATGTCTCTGGGGCCCATTTTGGCACCCCGATCCCCATTCTGGATCAGTGCATGAAGCCCTGGCTCTGTCTGAAACAGAGGCTCTTCTAATGTCGCCTCGTAATGTATAACAGACATGAAACAGTCAGAATGATTCACTGTTCTCCTCTCATCTTAATGTCACTCACAGGAAATTCGTGCCTGCATGAATGTAGCCTCATTATTACATATACACACACACACACACACGCACACACTGAGAGCTGGAACCTTATGGCTCAAATGGTTTTAAAGCCTCAGGGTGTGTGCTGGAGAAACTGGAACACAAATCTGTGGATGATGTTAAAAATGATGAATGAATCTCTGTTCACTCAATTTTAAGCACATATTTAAATCAACTAGTCATTGGGGTAAAAATAAGAAAAAATATGCACTTTTAAAATAACACTAACAAAAAAGGCTAGTAATTATCATGCATAAACTCCAGGCTTTCATCCACAGTCAACACACACATTTGGGAAAAATATGTGCCACAATATGAAAGCTCTGGCATGCATTCGTCTCATTTAGAAGACGGGGCAACACAAAGCCCTTTGTTATTTAAAAGCAGCTAAACTTTTTTATTTCTCCACATATTCAAAAGTTGTTTCCTGTTGCAGGAAGTCATTTGCAGTCAAGAAAACTTCCCGCTAACGGGCATTGTAGATGACCTGTTAAAAATCTTGAGGATTTACCAGCCAGTTATGGGAGTAGTTGAGGCAATTCAGAGTAAGAAATTGTTAAACTGTTGCTTAAAGAGTTTCAGATTTTCATCTGTAGTTAAAAAATTTCATATTAGCCACAATTAAGTATATATATTTTTAGTGCTATTTATCCAATGTTTCTCCAACTAGTGCCCCCCCACCCCCACCCCCACCCTCTGAGAAACCAGAGCAGATAACAATACATGAATAGAAATAGCAAAATCAAAATGTTATATTTACTTTATTTTCCTAATTCATTCCCTGAATTGTGTGAGTTTTGCAGTCATTTGTGGCCGCTTTAGTTTCTCTCTGTCAGCAGACTGAGTAGAGCACATAACACAGCAGCAGAAGAGATCACAGGAGTTGCTGTCATCACCTTATGTTGGATTTGTAGTTTTGGTCTCCCCGAGTGTGCTAGCTTCCGCTTCAGTTGGAGTGACGTAAATTTCGTCATCAGGTGTGAGCATGTTAATGCACTACAGCGTACCAACTATTCATGCTCCATTCAGGCAGACTTCAAGGAGACTTCAGTGCGGCATAGCAGGAATGATTACTCGTCTATGGTGTCTGCAGCTGTGTTTGAATGCAACAGGGGATAATCCCACTTTAGCATGCAGCAAATGTTTCCCAACAAGTGTTAATTCATTTAAGGCCAAACAACGACCAACCCCGAATGTCACAACAAACACTGGAGGACAGACTTTATCCTCACTTCATAGGCAGAGGTGGAGTAACACCTACGAGACAGTTGGTGTTAAATCTGTCCTGAGGGGAGGGGTTAATGGGGGTGGACAGCCTACACCATTAAAGCATTCCCAGAAGAAGCACTGGTATCCATCTGTGTCGTCTTCGTGTGGGCTTACACATTTTAAAGACATCAGCTGGCAGATGCCATTTGCACTATGATACGGAGACCTAAAAAAGATAAACGCAGCAGCACCTGTCTCTATCCAAAAATCACGACAGTTACTCAAGAAAAAAAAAAAAATCTACAAAGTTTCATGTTGGAACCATTTTCTTTCTACTCGTCTTCATCCACCAACCAATAGGAACAGTTTTCTCTCTTACTGAACAAAACCCACTGAAAGTTAACAGGATAAAGTGTCCATTTACCTATAATGAGAGGCTGATGGTAGTGACAGCATGTCAGGATGCAGCGCATTAATGGTGCCTGCCCTTTGTTGAGCTATATTGTTAGCTAGCTCCATGCTTTTTTTTTTTTTTTTTTTTTTTTTTTTTTTTGCTATTATA
>VUQI01013479.1:3115-13949 GCA_015106735.1 Paratilapia polleni
CATTCCCATTTTCTCCTGAGTAACTTTACATGTCAAAGCCTATAAACAACTCTGATAGTTTGTCCTCAGAAATCTTAGGGGCTAAGTGGCTTACATAAGCAAATTAGCTACAAGAGGACTTACATATTTTAAAAGGGACAATGTGGCAACAAAGTAATGACTTGACTTTTTCATGTGTCTAACCCCTTGTTGAATGCTGTCAAAATCTTTTTTGACAATCAAAAAATTATCAGTTGTCAACCAGAACTTCACTGCCGTTCATCAGTAATGCCAACAAACCAGGAATAACTACAGCAACGCCTCCAAAATGCCAGGGTTTATGGACTCAAGCAGAGCAGTGTTTACATGTGACAGCCTGCAGTTTGTCACAGTTGGAAAGCTGAACCTAACAAAATGAACTGAGGTCAAACAGTAGAATGGACTGATGCTCATATTCAGACCAAAGATAGCAAGAAGTGCATGGTCCATTACAAAACTAAAGGTCTGTCTAATATAACCAAGGCAGTTAACCAAGCTTGGTTCACATGTAATGAGGCCAAACGCTGATTGATTAAAACCTTGGAAACAACGCTGTTCCACACAGTAACTCCATAATCAGCATGCTACACAAGCTGTTGGCTCAGGTTTGGTTTCAATTGTTTTGAGAGCCTCACAGATCACATCCAGTCCAGATTACAGGAATCAGTCTGACAGCTTCACCCAATAGAAACGACAAAAACAATTATGCTGACAACACTCTCTGATATCTGCAGACCCTATGTTTTAGTATTTGGTGGTGTTTTATTCATTTTTCTTGTTTTGTCGTGTTTGTCTATTGGAAATATAACAACTGTGATGTGTTCGAGCTGAACACGAGACTTCAAAGGATAGTACAGATATTTTAAGATTAAAAGCATTTAGTGTTTCTGCAGATTTTTTATTCTTGTCAGTGTGGAAACACCTCAGAGACAGCATTTTTGACTATAATGGGACGCTAAAACTGAGTCATACTTTAAGAGTTGGTAAGGCACAGAAGATGACTCACCCCATATACTCACTGAGAGGAAAACTCTGGGGTGGATTTCACTTTTCTACAAAGAAATATCAGATTTAAAACAACAACAACAAAAACTTGTGCTTGTTTAGCTTGTTCCTTTTTTACATTTTTTATGTAAAAAGAATAACCCATGTCATACTAGGAGGGGACAGCACTGAATGGTCAACATCCATTATTTCTTTACTTTAAGTAAATAATTTCACAAAGATTTGCTAAGAATTATGGGAAAAAATAATTAAATTGAAAGTTCCCCCTAACTTTTTTCTTTCCCCTAACACTATGGCATCAGAAAGCTTTTTTTGTTGTTGTTGTTGTTTTTTTTCCAGATTATTTTAAGCAACCCAGTAAGCGCACGGCTAATGTAGCCTCAAGCAGAGATTAGGAGAAACAAACTGATTTTTTTTTCCCCTTTTTAAATTCGTAGTCTTTAATCCCAGCTAACAGTGATTCATGTCACCTAAAGCAGTTTATCAAAACTCACACACCTTGGTCTGTTTTTACATGTACAGTAATCATTTGAAGAGAGGCTCTGTGAAGACATCCAGCTATTCATAAATAGACCATACATCTTGAAAAGTATATAAAGACAATCAATCGTGTAACAGCAGCAGTCTGAGACTCCATACCTCTGCCAAATCAGAAAACTCCCTCCACATGCATTATTCATGAGTGCCTGGCTGCAGAAGGATATCTGGTTTTGTTTGTGATGTTTTCTTGAGAACACCAAGACAATATCACTCTTTTTTTTTTTCTTTTTTTTTTAATTTCAATTCAATATGCATTTGTGAATCTATTGCATGAAACTTGGAGGAGATGAACCAACTTCTTATTGCAGTTGAATAGACACAGCAGAGTCTTGGGATTCAGTTAAGGCATTTTAATATAACAAGCCTGGTTCGGCTGCATTAATACAAAGGTTATCAGCAGTCAACAAAGATGACAGGAATTACAGTTGTTTATATACCTGATGCCTGCTACATGAAAACATTGACTGACCTAATGTTTCACTCGTGACACTCACAAAATATGCCCATGAAACATATACTCAGCTGTAACCCAGTAAATACAATACTTCATATGTTTCCGAATAGCAAAACAAGATAAAAACATAAACAGACATACACCAATCAGGCATAACATTATGACCACTGACAGGTCAAGTGAATAACACTGATTATCTCTTCATCATGGTACCTATTAGTGGGTGGGATATATTAGGGAGCAAGTGAACATTTTGTCCTCAAAGTTGATGTGTTAGAAGCAGGAAAAATGGGCAAGTGTAAGGATGTGAGAGAGTTTGACAAGGGCCAAGTTGTGATGGCTAGACGACTGGATCAGAGCATCTCCAAAACTGCAGCTCTTGTGGGGTGTTCCCGGTCTGCAGTGGTCAGTATCTATCAAAAGGGGTCCAAGGAAGGAACAGTGGTGAACCGGCGACAGGGTCTGTCGCGGCCTGATACACGTGGGGAGTGAAGGCTGGCCCGTGTGGTCCGATCCAACAGACGAGCTACTGTAGCTCAGATTGCAGAAGTTAATGCTGGTTCTGATAGAAAGGTGTCAGAATACACAGTGCATCACAGTTTTTTGCGTATGGTCAGCAAAAGGGGGACCAACACAATATTAGGCAGGTGGACGTAATGTTATGTCTGATCGGTGAATGACAGTGATGTTAAAGCTATCTCGAGAGGTTAAGATAAGATAAAGAACTACTACATAAAGAACTGCTACATATCCTATGAAGCAAAATGTCTAATTTTGTCCTATCTTGTAATGTTTAAGAATCTTTGCAAAAATGTCTGGATTCAGATCTAGATCCCAGTCAACTCCAAAAGATAATCATCTTCTTAACTGGACCAAGCCCAACTTCAAGTAAAATTTTCATGAAAATCTCTCCAGAACTTTCTGAGTATTCCTACTAAAAGACAAACAAACAGACATACCAAACCAATTGCATAACTTCCCTGAACGGATGTAACAGTTCAAGGAAAGAAATTGCCCAGACTTTAGGAAAAGAAGAATACATCTTCCACTCTAAGGCAGGGAATATACTTGGCTGCATACAAGATATGGACCGCTGCAGACACCACGGACCAGTAGTAATTGCTGTTATAGTTCTTTGAAGTCAACTTGAAGTCTGCGTATGTATTTGTCACATTGTAGTGTAGTTTTTCCTCGGGTGAGTCACAAACAGTTGGCAGGCACATAGATACCCGCACAGAACCTGTCTGATGATGAATTTTACATGATTTGGATCTGAGCAGACCCCAGCATATTCGTGGATGTGAAAACTATAACATGCCTTTAATTGGACCAGAAAGCAACAGTTGTGTCTTCTTGGTGTATAATTCTAGCTGTAATATCCAGAGTTTTGAGGTTGCATCTTTGGAATGATTATGAAGGTGGGTTTGCTTGGCTCTAGTTGGAAATAACATGTACCTAAACACAGACCAAACAAACAGCAGTACAGCGGGGCCCTTCCAACAAATGTTACAAAAAGTTGTTACAAAGAGTTTCTTCACCTTAATCTAACAACTACTCAATTATACAGTATATTGTAGTCAGCAGCTTCTTGTAAAGAACACAACAGCTACGTGTGGTGATGTTTTAAGTGCACGTCTATATAGATATCTTAAGATAATCATCAGAATTTCTCTGTAACTCTAGCACCCTTATACTTACACACATTTATAATTAATTTAATTGTTGTGTAGGAAGTTGGTTTGTATGAGTGCATGTATGGTTTGTATGCTTTTAATGTAAATGTAGCTTGTATGTTCTGTAAACATGTAAGTGTAGTGTAAATGAATGCATGTCTGTTGCTGCGGGCGGTGCAGTGACATTAATGTCATCATGTGACGGCGAGCGTGGAGAGCCAGAGCTGCACAGATGGTGTCAAGGCAGGGCTCCTCCAGTGTCACGGCCCTCCTGCCGTCTGCGCTCACAGATGGGGAGCAAGAGATCAAAAGGGAGGGCAGAGATACTTCACATGATGGGGACAACGGCTGAACTCGCAAACACATTCACATTCTCAGGTTTTTAAAACAAGGTCAGTGACACAGAATCAGTCACTGTAAAGACTCCATCTACTGATGTTAAACTGGTCTTCCTGATGGAAACCCTAAAACTAAGCAGCTATTTTTTTGCTCAGCTATCATCAGGAGTTAGGAAACCCCTTACTTGATGTATACTTGACAAGAAGAAGGATTATGCACTGGTACTAGAACTGTCACTGACCCAAACTGATTCTACCTTTCAGGATGTAAACATCCATAAAACTGCCTATTAGATGCTTTCCCATCATGGCTGTATCTCCTTTAATTTATTTTTTATAGCCTCTAATATTAGCCTACTCTGTTATTATCATAATTTAATGATTGCTTGCTGATCCTGTTCTACTAAACCTGCTTCACCCCGAAGGTCTCTGTACTGGGGCTGGGCAGTAATGGCACTTATTGTACATTGAAATTCTATAACTGTCTCTGACCCATAGAGCCCAAGATTGTTCATTTTGGTCCTGCAATTGTGGAGCTGTTATTTACTGAATTTGAGGATATAGTACTGGGAGGAAACTTAAAAAATAAATACTGTAGCTATGGTTTAAGCCTAAAAAAAAAAAAATAAAACTCTTTACAAATGTTCCAAAATAAGAAATTTCATTGCCACATAAGCAACATGTCATTGTCTTCATTTTTTAAAATGGGGTGGTACAGGGGGGACCAAGAACACTCTGGGTGGGAGTGAGGTGGGGTGGGTTGGGGGGCACAGGAAATCAGAATATATAAACAGAAATAAAATCAGTGTAGAAACCTGGCATAGAAATGATGTGCAGCCCTGTGACCTATTATAGATTTATTACATCCAAAGTGATGCTGCACAAAAGTTTAAACGTAATTTTGTGTGGGATAATTTTGGAAAAAACTATTTGGACTTTTTTACTTAACTAAACTTAGCACAAAAAGTAAGGAAATTTGTGTTTGGTTGATTATTTCTTTGTTGTAACAATGTTTCTTGGCAATAAATCTCATACTGAGAAGATCTGGCAAGTTCTTCATGGGCGCAGCCCACATACTCAACTCTTCTGCTCAACCCACAAATGCATTTTCCTTACAAATGTGGCACCATTTAAAGGGAAATAAAAAGTTGAATAGACACAGCACCTCACTTCCTCACTTTTTGTGCTAAGTTTAAAAGTTATAATCCTACTTAAATTGCTGAACAGTGTACAGGCTGTATAATCAAAGTATATTTAAAGTACCTAAAGTAAATGTACTCATGATGTGGAATGACACTTTTCAGAATCATATATGTTATACTACTGGATCATAATTATTGATTTATTGATTACTGACCTCTTTAATGTTGCAGCTGTTGATTTTAATTATTCATATATTGCTCTGTAGCTAGATCTATAATAATGCAAATTATCAGCAAAATAATAACTAACTAAAGCTTTAAAATAAATAGTATGGAGTACAAAGTAAAGCACATTTCATCCAGGATATAGTGGAGTAAAAGCAGAAATTAGCATAACATGGAAGTACACGTACTTTAAACCCCAGTAAAGTACTTGAGTAAATATACTCAGTTACATTCCTACTGCTCCTATCCATGCTCTCATCGAATGGTGTTGGGTATTGTAGATCAACAGTACTGTAGTTCAATGGCTTTGGTGGGGGTGCATCAGAGGGGACCAAAGGTGGCTCAGCTCAACTAATTATGAACATTGTGATGGCTTGCTGTATATATGTTAACATATACATTTTATTCTACATGATTGTGAAAATTCCATCTGCAGATCATGTCTTGAGACTGAAAGCTTCATAGTAACTACACATTTATTAGTTAGAGAAGATTATTTTGTCAAACAATATTTGTTCTGATTGACTCCAAATGCTGTATAAGAAGTTATAATTAGTAAGTGCAAATCCAGTATACTTACCAAAGTATCACTCATATGCTAGTAAGTATATTGGACAGAAAGCAAAATGTACAGTCATTAAAATAAACAATAAATATGACATCACTATTAGCCTAGAACCTAGACAGATATATACTTTGACATAACAATGAAAGCAAACTACTTTTAATGAAGATGTTAAGTATCACCAAACAAAATGAGAAAGAAGCAAGGTGAAACTCTGAAGTCTGAAACTTTCCTCAGTGCAATCTAACTGGGTGCTGAAAGCTGAAGTGGACAGGAGGTGATTGACAGATAATGAAGATGGAGCTCTATCTGCTCTCACCCACATTAAGATTTCTCAGTATTTGGAAAGCTACTTATACAGACTACTATAAGTGTAGGTCTCAGTGTGTATATGTGTATGTGCTTGCAAGTGAAAAAGAGACCCTCTCCACAAACTCACTAGCCTCCTCCAACATGCTGCTTAAGTGACTTCTAATGGGAAGAGAGTCATGGTTCGAGGTAGAGCTTGGCAGAGAATGAATAGCATAATTGCCTGTGTCTGAGGAGGGCGGGAATACGAGGGTGCTACAGAGAAGAGGGTTATATTTACATGCTGGGTTGTGAGCACGAGCAGACACACCACGGCATTTAAATCTGACACTGCAACCGGCGGTAAACCTGCAGATCTCACGCAGCGCCTGATTGTTTTTACTCCCATAAATGCTTGCTGCATAAATAGTAGAATGATATCACTCTGAATAGCTTAACAGTTTTTGTGTAGTGCTAACACACTGCACTGAAGTAGAGCATGTAGGTACCCATACTGCTTATTTATGACATCAGTGATTTCAGCAAATGATTAAGAGGATAAAGATTCAGCTCGAGTTTGTGTATTACCAATATGTTTGAGTTCCAGAGCCTCCCAGCATGTTAAAAACCACACAGGCTGGCCAAAATCCGTTCCATTACTACAGACTGATGAAGTTACAGGCCCACAAGTTTTTCACGCTGGTCGTTTTCTATTGCTACACCCAGACTCATAAAAGAGAGACAGCTGGATTCTGCTCCGTTCTTTAGCTAACACAGCAAGCGTGCAGGAGCTGTGATGACTCAGTGATGGCATGAACAAAACCTTAACTTTTTGCAGAGCCCCACAGTAATCTTAGCAAGCTGGGCTAGCTTAGCTTCTACTGTATGAAAGCAATGTCACACGAACAGCATTATGGGTCTTCTTAAGAGCTGACTGTTGTAAAGGAAGAGATGCCCTGAAAGGATAATTTTACATGGATGTGCAAAACCTCACAAGCGAGGGGTGATTCTGACTAAGAATCCATGGACACTGAACACTAGCAAAGCTTGTTTCATCATCTGCTCATTTGCTCTGGATGGGAGCATAATTTACAAAATGAACACCATGTTGTAAGAAATAGGACTTCAAACTACAGGCTTAGGTAACAAACTAATTCTTCAGGTCATAGTTCAAGTGAGCACTAAGGTTGTTTTTTCATAGACTTGCATACCATATGACTTCTTTTTACCAACCGGAGGACTGGCCCCCTGCTGGCCATGTGAAAAAAAGCAGGTTCAAGGTACTTACTGATTAGTTTCATTTTTCAGACACTACATCCATCTTTTAGTGAATATACAGTATACATGTCTATGGATGACAAACTTCATATGTCCGTCCCAGGAAGTTGCTTCTGTTCATCCGGACGTTTTCCATGGGAGAAGGCTACACTACAAATCATGTAGAAGAAGTCACTTGGATGAGTGACGAAACATTTCTTCTATGGAAAAGGCTACGTCCAGATGAACAGAATCAGCTTCCTGGGATTTTCTTACCTGGATGATTGAGTATGCATCAAGAAATTCCTGTGTCAGCATTGGACGTCTGATGTTCTCAAGGCAGAAGTAGAGATTTATTTCATTTATCAGGTAGAAATAAATAAAGAAATTTATAAAAACAATGGAGCCAGGAATAGGATGGTAGTAGTCAAGGAAAGAACTCAGAAATTTAAAAGGAACAGTTGTAAATTTACAAAAAAATAAAAAATTTTGCAAAGTGCAGTGCAAAATTTCACAATATTTCTAGCTTGACAAGCTAGAAATATTAATTAATTAGAACGTACAGACTCTAAAAAGAGAATGGATTAATTTACCCACGCTCAAATTCACTGTCCCAAAGTCAAACACAAGCATGTTATATGCAGTTATCAAAGTGATTAAAAATAAATTTGAAACCGTTCAAATCTTCAATCTTGGAAATTAGGGGCTTTTTCCCTTCAAATTTAATTTCTCTTTCACAGCTTAAACGTCATAATATTACACAGGACAGCAAAAAAAAGTTTTTTGTGATCATCAGAAATCACAACACACTTTTCAAATCAGTTTTTCATGATGAGTTCAGATCTGTTTTTCAGTTTTTTTCCAGTCACATCACAACTTTTTGAGTTATGAGCAATGTTAATTTACAGTGTACTTGCATGCGGTTTTTACTAAAATGTAAGCACCATTCAAGTAAATGTTTCAATATCATCAGTGTGAGGTCAAATAGGCACACATCGTGGCACAAATATACTGAGCGGTGTCATTCAGCTACAACTGTTTCTTAAAAAATGCTTAGAGGATGATTTTCTTGGGCTAATTATACCAAATACCAACACAAAAAAATAGACATGCTAGAGAAAAACTAAACCCAGATTTGAAATTAGCATGAAAAACACTGCAAAACCCACATAAATTTATCTCTGATGAAAATGACCTGTTGACCTGTGTTATTATTCTGAGTAATATGCAGTTGTAGAGAATGGATGCACAATATATCATCATACTTTTCATTGACTTCCACAAAATGTGGACATTTTTATAAGAATCAGATCATGCAGTATTTCCAATAAGTGCAAGAAAAGACTGTGAACGCTGTGACCTGCAGCAGTCTAATAAACACAGCCTGTTAACTGTCATTTCTGGGCAGTAGCTTTCTAAATATTCCAGCGTCCTTTAGTGTCAATTACTGACACCTGAGTGTGGCTTAGTCTAGCAAGAGTTCTGGCTTTTTGCTACCTCAAGTTAAAAGTGTAATCCCCTCAAAGTCAAGCTGTTTGGGTGAGCAGCAGACCCATTTCAGCATCCGGGTGAATGTGTTACCTGAGGTCATTTAGATAAAACTCTGGACACACAGTGACTTAGCTCTTTCTCTTTTTACATCAGCCATCCTCCCCGCTATCTGCTCCTTCTCATCTATTCCTGTATCTTTTTCAGTGCTCATAAAATAGCCAAGAGGCTGCAGGTATTTTAGGGTGGCGCTTTAGAAAACTAACCTCACTCTGAGTTGACTTTGTTCTTATTATATCTTCCAAATAAAGTTGGTACCTCTGGCTGATGGATCTCCACTGCGACAACAGAGACTTTCATCTGAGAGATTTTTCCATTGAAGTCAAAATTTTGTGTCATCATTTCTCAGATTGACCTCAGCTATCACACAGATGGTAATTTGCTATATTAATAACATTAATTACATAGTTTTACTAGTTTTTATCTGTTTGCTGAATGTTAAAATAAGATATTTTCATATAAACAGTGAGACTGTATCTTAGTACAAGCATTAATACTTACATTAAACTCTTGACTGACTGGACTTGACTTAATTGGATCAAAAGCAGTCTTTGTTGTGTAAATGATCTGCTTCATGCAAACCCCTTATGTGTGACATACAAGCCTCACATCAGTCAACTTGCACATTAAACAAACAAACATGCAAACAGATGCCTTCAAAAATATGTATGGTCCATTTGGACTAAAGGCTAGACTGAAGGTTGTTCTGCTTTTATGATTATTTCTAGTCATACACATATCATCATGGCTATATTTACATGAAGCTGGGAAATCTTCCAAGTGAAATCTGGTGAAGTTGACTGTCTAGTCTGCATATAATATGTTAAATGAAAAGCCGTGGGGTTTTTTTGTACTTACTTTTTTTTTAAATTTTATAACCTCTTTTTTTCAAAATGGACAACGAACAGATGGGTGATAAAGGAAAAACCTGAACCTTCAACAGTACAGTGAGGAATCTGGTGGATGTTACGCTGGCAATTTGCAAACATGGTTTGAATTAACCTGCCTCCTTAGAGTGTTTGAGAATGATCCTCTTTAACCTACAATCTGTCCTAATGGGAGTGGTATCTTCCAGGATGACAACGCCTCCATCGTGAGGACCACAAGGGCTCACTTAATGGTTTGATGAGTGTGAACAATATGTGAATTATAAGCAGTGGGCTCAACCCAGCTGAACACCTTTGGGAGATTTTGTACCGGTGTGTTAAGACACTATAGCAAAGAATGGTATTCCATCACCCCAGTAGAGTTCCAGAAACTTGCAAAATCAATACAAAGGAGCACTGAAGCTGTTCTGGTGGCACCTGATGACCTCTCTGTACACATGGACACCATGCACCATGTTTTCTGTTTGTGGTCAAATCCCACATTTACAACAAATATAAATAGAATGTTCAATAATGTAATTAAAATCTTTTATACTAAACATAATGTAAATATACTTAGCACAAAAAGTAAGGAAATTTGTGTTTGGTTGATTATTTCTTTGTTGTAACAATGCTTCTTGGCAATAAATCTCATACCGTTGGAAAGCCTGTTTATTTCCCTTTAAATGGTGCCACATTTGTAAGGAAAATGCATTTGTGGGTTGAGCAGCAGAGTTGAGTATGTGGGTTGCACTCATGAAGAAGTTGCCAAATTTTCTCTGCGAATGCCAAACAGCTTATTCTGCTATTGACTCTTGTTTTGAGCTTCTGGTACCCCAGGTGCTGACAATCAGGTGTCTGATTGGTGCCTGATTAGCAGCACCTGTGAGCATGGACCCTGCTATAGCGGTCAGT